>JAJOOO010009155.1:0-32326 GCA_029582685.1 Solanum piurae | reverse complement strand
TTTTCAATTTGATTGATCATTACAATACTGAGGCAATTCAGAGAGAACTTTGTTTGGAAATGAAATTTCTTCATCATTAGTAGTGTTATTAGACAAATCTGGATCTGTCAACAGTTGATCATACACACTAAGCACCAAGGAAACTATTAATGATGGCCTATTGTCCATTTCTTTAAAAGTGTCATCATTTTCTTCAACAAAGGTACTGTCCAAAGAATCTACATGATTACCCTTCTTGGGAATTTTAACGAACATGTGGTTTTCCCATAGAATTTTTAGTAAAGAGATTCTTTCTATAAGACTGAGGCGAGGATGAGTTAGTAATATTACCCCACAATGGAATAGCCTCTTCATAGTAATCCACTGTCTTGTCATACTTGTTCTTGGGAATGTGTAAGAACCCGCGATATGTGTCTCTAGTACGGGAGAGAAAACGAATCATCAATTTGTCCACAAAATGTTACCAAACAGCGAGTTTATTGTTGCAAAATAACCATCGATACCATTCCAAAGCCTCACCACTAAAATAGAACGAAGCCACATTAAGCTTCTGATGTTCCTCAATTTAATAGCAATTAAAATAATGCTCTGCTTCAACTATCCAAGCCTCCGGATTATCACCTTAAAACTCCCATAATTTGATGTCGATAACTATGTTTTTAGGTTCAAAAGAGGTCGTCTACTTTTCCCCCAAAACCTCCTGCAACATCGAACGACATTCAGTGAGATCTTTAGAGATAGAATCCTTCATTTCTTGTATTGAATCACCAACGAAAGACTTGAGTACTTTTTGGTCCTCCATTAGAGAGACCTCTAGATGAAAGAACCAATGAAAATAGTCCCCAGTCATCAAGGAGCTCACAATTATTGTACTCTGGTCCAACAACTACCAGCTTCCAATACTTCACTGCGGTGATTGATTTTACGTGCTTAGAATCATCAATAACTTCGTGTAGGAAGGAAGTTTTCATGGAATGATCATTGTGCACACCGAAAGAACTCTACGACAAACTAGTGGTACAGACATGTTGTCCACTTTTTCAATTTGATTGATCATTACAATACTGAGGCAATTCAGAGAGAACTTTGTTTGGAAATGAAATTTCTTCATTATTAGTAGTGTTATTAGACAAATCTGGATCTGTCAACAGTTGATCATACACACTAAGCACCAAGCAAACTATTAATGATGGCCTATTGTCCATTTCTTCAAAAGTGTCATCATTTTCTTTAACAGAGGTACTGTCCGAAGAATCTACACCATTACCCTACTCGGGAATTTTAACAGATATATTGTCCACCTCAAAAATTTTAGCAAACAGATTGTTTTTATAAGACTGAGGCGAGGATGAGTTAGTAATATTACCCCACAATGGAATAGCCTATTCATAGTAATCCACCGTCATGTCATTCTTGTTTTTGGGAATGGCTAAGAACCCACGAGATGTCTCTCTAGTGCGGGAGCGAAAACGAATCATCAATTTATCCACGAAATGATTCCAACCAGCGAGTTGATTGTTGCAAAATAACCATCTATACCATTCCAAAGGCTCACCATTAAAATAGAACGAAGCCACATTAAGCTTTTTATCTTCCTCAATTTTATAGCAATTAAAATAATGCTCTGCTTGAACTATCCAAGCCTACGGATTCTCACCTCGAAACTGCCATAATTTGACGTCCATAACTATGTGTTTGGGTTCGAAAGAGGTCGTATACTTTTCCCCCAAAACCTCCAGTAACATCGAACAACATTCAGTGAGATATTTAGAGATAGAATCCTTCATTTCTTGTATTGAATCACCAACGAAAGCCTTGAGTACTTTTTGGTCCTCCATTAGAGAGACCTCTAGATGAAAGAACCAATGAAAATAGTCCCCAGTCATCAAGGAGTTCACAATCATTGTACTCTGGTCCAACAACTACCAGCTTCCAATACTTCACTGCGGTGATTGCTTTCACGAGCTTAGAATGATCAACAACTTCGGGTAGGAAGTAAGTGTTCATGGAATGATTATTGTGCACACCAAAAGCACTCAACGACAAACTAGGGGTACACATATGTTGTCCACTTTCTCAACTTGATTAATCATGACCATACTGAGGCAGTTCAGAGAGAATTTTGTTTGGAAATAAAATTTCTTCATCATTAGTAGTGTTATTAGACAAATATGGATATATCAATATTTGATCAGACACACTAAGCACCGAAGAAACTATTAGTAATGGCCTATTGTCAATTTCTTCAACAGTGTCATCTCTTTTTTCAACAAAGATATTTTTCGAAGAATCTACACAATTACCCTACTCGGGAATTTTAACGAAAATATGGTCCACCTCAGAATTTTTAGGAAACAGAAAGTATCCAGAAGACTGAGGCGAGGATGAGTTAGTGATATTACCCTACAATGGAATACCCTCTTCATAGTAATTCACTGTCTCGTCATTCTTCTTCTTCGGAATGGGTAAGAACACACAAGATGTGTCTCTAGTACGGGAGAGAAAACGAATCATCAATTTGTCCACAAAATGTTTCCAACCAGTGAGTTGATTGTTGCAAAATAACCATCGATACTATTCCAAAGGCTCACCATTAAAATAAAACGAAGCCACATTAAGCTATTGATCTTCCTCAATTTTATAGCAATTAAATTAATGCTCTGCTTGAACTATCCAAGCCTCCGGATTATCACCTCAAAACTGCCATAATTTGATGTCCATAACTATGTTTTTGGGTTCAAAGGAGGTCGTATATTTTCCCCTAAATCCACCAGCAACATCGAACAACATTCAGTGAGATCTTTAGAGATAGAATCCTTCATTTCTTGTACTGAATCACAAACAAAAGCCTTGAGTACTTTATGGTCCTCCATTAGAGAGACCTCTAGATGAAAGAACCAATGAAAATAGTCCCCAGTCATCAAGGAGCTCACAATCATTGTACTCTGATCCATCAATTACCAGCTTCCAATACTTCGCTGCGGTGACTGCTTTCACGAGCTTAGAATCATCAACAACTTCGTGTAGGAAGGAAAAGTTCATGGAATGATCATTATGCACACCAAAAGCACTCAAGGAAAAACTAGTGGTACACATATGTTGTCCACTTTCTCAACTTGATTGATCATGACCATACAGAGGCAGTTCAGACAGAACTTTTTTTGGAAATGAAATTTCTTCATCATTAGTAGTGTTATTAGACAAATCTGGATCTGTCAACATTTGATCATACACACTAAGCACCGAAGAAACTATTAGTGATGGCCTATTGTCCATTTCTTCAAAAGTGTCATCATTTTCTTTAACAGAGGTACTGTTAGAAGAATATACACCATTACCCTACTCGGGAATTTTAACAGACATATTGTCCACCTCAAAAATTTTAGCAAACAGATTGTTTTGATAAAACTGAGGCGAGGATGAGTTAGTAATATTACCCCACAATGGAATAGCCTATTCATAGTAATCCACTGTCATGTCATTCTTGTTTTTGGGAATGGCTAAGAACCCACGAGATGTCTCTCTAGTACGGGAGCGAAAACGAATCATCAATTTATCCACGAAATGATTCCAACTAGCGAGTTGATTGTTGCAAAATAACCATCTATACCATTCCAAAGGCTCACCATTAAAATAGAACGAAGCCACATTAAGCTTTTGATCTTCCTCAATTTTATAGCAATTAAAATAATTCTCTGCTTGAACTATCCAAGCCTACGGATTCTCACCTCGAAACTGCCATAATTTGACGTCCATAACTATGTGTTTGGGATCAAAAGAGGTCGTATACTTTTCCCCTAAAACCTCCAGTAACATCGAACAACATTCAGTGAGATATTTAGAGATAGAATCCTTCATTTCTTGTATGGAATCCCAAATTGAATCACTAACGAAAGCCTTGAGTAGTTTTTAGTCCTCCATTAGAGAGACCTCTAGATTAAAGAACCAATGAAAATAGGCCCCAGTCATCAAGTGCTCACAATCATTGTACTCTGGTTCAACAACTACCAGCTTCCAATACTTCACTACGGTGATTGTTCTCACGAGCTTAGAATCATCAACAACTTCGTGTAGGAAGGAAGTGTTCATGGAATGATCATTGTGCACACCGAAAGAACTCAACGACAAACTAGTGGTACAGATATGTTGTCCACTTTCTCAACTTGATTGATCATTACAATACTGAGGTAGTTCAAAGAGAACTTTGTTAGGAAATGAAATTTCTTCATCGTTAGTAGTGTTATTAGACAAATCTGGATCTGTCAACCTTTGATCATACACACTAAGCACCGAAGAAACTATTAGCGATGGCCTATTGTCCATTTCTTCAAAAGTGTTATGATTTTCTTCAACAGAGGTACTGTTCGAAGAATCTACATCATTACCCTTCTCAGGAATTTTATCGAACATATGGTCTACCTCATAATTTGTAGCAAAGAGATTGTATCGATAAGACTAAGGCGAGGATGAGTTAGTAATATTACTCCACAATGGAATAGAATATTCATAGTAATCCACTGTCTTACCATTCTTGTTCTTGGGAATGGGTAAGAACCCGCGAGATGTGTCTCTAGTACAGGAGCGAAAACGAATCATCAATTTGTCCACAAAATGGTTCCAACCAGCAAGTTGATTGTTGCAAAATAACGATCGATACCATTCCAAAGCCTCACCATTAAAATAGAACGAAGCAACATTAAGCTTCTGATCTTCCTCAATTTTATAGAAATTCAAATAATGCTCAGCTTGAACTTTCCAAGCCTCTATATTCTCACCTCGAAATTTCCATAATTTGACGTCCATAATTATGTTTTTTGGTTCAAACGAGGTCCTATACTTTTCCCCCAAAACCACCTGCAAAATCGAACGACATTCAGTGAGATCTTTAGAGAAAGAATCCTTCATTTCTTGTATTGAATCACCAACGAAACCTTGAGTACTTTTTAGTCCTCCATTAGAGAGACCTCTAGATGAAAGAGCCAATGAAAATAGTCCCAGTCATCAAGGAGTTCACAATCATTGTACTCTGGTCCAACAACCACCAGCTTCCAATACTTCACTGCGGTGATTGCTTTCACGAGCTTATAATGATCAACAACTTCGTGTAGGAAGGAAGTGTTCATGGAATGATTATTGTGCACACCAAAAGCACTCAACGACAAACTAGTGGTACACATATGTTGTCCACTTTCTCAACTTGATTGATCATGACCATACTTAGGTAGTTCAGAGAGAATTTTGTTTGGAAATGAAATATCTTCATCATTAGTAGTGTTATTAGATAAATATGGATCTGTCAATATTTTATCATACACACTAAGCACCGAAGAAACTATTAGTGATGGCCTATTGTCAATTTCTTCAGTAGTGTCATCATTTTTTTCAACAGAGGTATTAACCGAAGAATCTACACCATTACCTTACTAGGGAATTTTAACGAACATATTGTCCACCTCAGAAATTTTGGCAAACAGATTGTTTTTATAAAACTGAGGCGAGGATGAGTTAGTAATATTACCCACAATGGAATAGCCTCTTCATAGTAATCCACTGTCTTGTCATTCTTGTTCTTGGGAATGGGTAAGAACCCACGAGATGTTTCTCTAGTACGGGAGCGAAAATGAATCATCAATTTATCCACAAAATGGTTCCAACCAGCGAGTTGATTGTTGCAAAATAACCATCGATACCATTCCAAAGGCTCACCATTAAAATAGAACGAACCCACATTAAGTTGTTGATCTTCCTCAATTTTATAGCCATTCAAATAATGCTCTGCTTCAACTATCCAAGCCTTCGGATTCTCACCTTAAAACTCCCATAATTTGATGTCGATAACTAAGTTTTTGAGTTCAAAAGAGGTCGTATACTTTTCCCCCAAAACCTCCAGCAACATCGAACGACATTCAGTGAGATCTTTAGAGATAGAATACTTCATTTCTTGTATTGAATCGCAAACGAAAGCCTTTAGTACTTTATGGTCCTCCATTAGAGAGACCTCTAGATGAAAGAACCAATGAAAATAGTCCCCAGTCATCAAGGAGCTCACAATCATTGTACTCTGGTCCAACAACTACCAGCTTACAACACTTCATTGCGGTGATTGCTTTCACGAGCTTAGAATCATCAACAACGTCGTATAGGAAGTAAGTGTTCATGGAATGTTCATTGTGCACACCGAAAGCACTCAACGACAAACTAGTGGTACAGACATGTTGTCCACTTTCTCAACTTGATTGATCATTACAATATTGAGGCAGTTCAAAGAGAATTTTGTTTGTAAATGAAATTTCATCATCATTAGTAGTGTTATTAGACAAATCTGGATCTGTCAACATTTGATCGTACACACTAAGCACCGAAGAAACTATTAGTGATGGCCTATAGTTAATTTCTTCAAGAGTCCTCATTTTTTTTCAACAGAGGTACTATCCGAAGAATCTACGTCATTTCCCTTCTCGAGAATTTTAATGAACATGTTGTCTACCTCTGAATTTTTGGCAAACAGATTGTTTTGATAAGACTGAGGCGAGGAAGAGTTAGTAATATTACCTCACAATGGAATAACCTCTTCATAGTAATCGACTGCCTAGTCATTCTTGTTCTTGGGAATGGGTAAGAACCCACGAGATATGTCTCTAGTACAGGAGCGAACACGAATCATCAATTTGTCCACAAAATGGTTCCAACCAGCGAGTTGATTGTTGCAAAATAACCATCGATACCATTCCAAAGCCTCACCATTAAAATAGAACGAAGCCACATTAAGCTTATGATCTTCCTCAATTTTATAGCAATTAAAATAATGCTCTGCTTGAACTATCCAAGCCTCCGTATTCTCACCTCAAAACTGCCAAAATTTGACGTCCATAACTATGTTTTTGGGTTCAAAAGAGGTCGTATACTTTTCCCCCAAATCCTCGAGCAACATCGAACGACATTTAGTGACATCTTTAGAGATAGAATCCTTCATTTCTTGTATTGAATCCCGAATTGAACCACAAACGAAAGCCTTGAGTACTTTTTGGTCCTCCATTAGAGAGACCTCTAGATGAAAGAACCAATGAAAATAGTCCCCAGTCATCAACGAGCTCACAATCATTGTACTATGGTCCAACAACTACCAGCTTCCAATACTTCACTGCGGTGATTGCTTTTACGAGCTTAGAATCATCAACAACTTCGTGTAGGAAGGAAGTGTTCATGGAATGATCATTGTGCATCCCGAAAGCACTCAACGACAAACTAGTGGTACCGACATGTTGTCCACTTTTTCAACTTGATTGATCATTACAATACTGAGGCAGTTCAGAGAGAACATTGTTTTGAAATGAAATTTCTTCATCATTAGTAGTGTTATTAGACAAATCTAGATCTGTCAACATTTGATCATACAAACTAAGCACCGAAGAATCTATTAGTGATGGCCTATTGTCAATTTCTTCAACAGTGTCCTCATTTTTTTCAACAGAGGTACTGTCCGAAGAATCTACATCATTACCCTTCTCGAGAACTTTAACGAACATGTGGTCTACCTCAGAATTTTTGGCAAATAGATTATTTCGATAAGACTGAGGCGAGGATGAGTTAATAATATTACCCCACAATGGAATAGCCTTTTCATAGTAATCCACTGTCTTGTCATTCTTGTTCTTGGGAATAAGTAAGAACCTGCGAGATGTGTCTCTAGTACAGGAACGAAAACGAATCATCAATTTGTCCATAAAAATGGTTCCAACCAGCGAGGTGATTGTTGCAAAATAACCATCGATACCATTCCAAAGCCTCACCATTAAAATAGAACGAAGCCACATTAAGCTTATGATCTTCCTCAATTTTATACGAATTAAATAATGCTCTGCTTGAACTATCCAAGCCTCCGGATTCTCACGTCGAAACTGCCATAATTTGACGTCCATAACTATGTTTTTGGGTTCAGAAAAGGTCGTATACTTTTCCCCCAAATCCTCCAGCAATATCGAACGAATATTAGTGAGATCTTTAGATATAGAATCCTTCATTTCTTATATTGAATCCCGAATTGAATAAGCAACGACAGCCTTGAGTACTTTTTGGTCCTCCATTAGAGAGACCTCTAGATGAAAGAACCAATGAAAATAGTCCCCAGTCATCAACGAGCTCACAATCATTGTACTATGGTCCAATAACTACCAGCTTCCAATACTTCACAGCGGTGATTACTTTCACGAGCTTAGAATCATCACGAACTTCATATAGGAAGGAAGTGTTCATGGAATGATCATTGTGCACACCGAAAGCAATCAACGACAAACTAGTGGTACAGACATGTTGTCCACTTTCTCAACTTGATTGATCATTACAATATTGAGGCAGTTCAAAGAGAATTTTGTTTGTAAATGAAACTTCATCATAATTAGTAGTGTTATTAGACAAATCTGGATCTGTCAACATTTGATCGTACACACTAAGCACCGAAGAAACTATTAGTGATGGCCTATAGTTAATTTCTTCAACAGTGTCCTCAGTTTTTTCAACAGAGGTACTGTCCGAAGAATCTACATCATTACCCTTCTCGAGAATTTTAATGAACATATGGTCTACCTCTGAATTTTTGGAAAACAGATTGTTTTGATAAGACTGAGGTGAGGAAGAGTTAGTAATATTATCCCACAATGGAATAGCCTCTTCATAGTAATCCATTGCCTTGTCATTCTTGTTCTTGGGAATGGGTAAGAACCCACGAGATGTGTCTCTAGTACAGGAGCGAAAATGAATCATCAATTTGTCCACAAAATGGTTCCAACCAGCGAGTTGATTGTTGCAAAATAACCATCGATACCATTCCAAAGCCTCACCATTAAAATAGAACGAAACCACATTAAGCTTATGATCTTCCTCAATCTTTTAGCAATTAAAATAATTCTCTGCTTGAAATATCCAAGCCTCCAGATTATCACCTCGAAACTGCCATAATTTGACGTCCATAACTAAGTTTTTGGGTTCAGAAGAGGTCGTATACTTTTTCCCCAAATCTTCCAGCAACATCGAACGACATTCAGTGAGATCTTTAGAGATAGAATCCTTCATTTCTTATATTGAATCCCGAATTGAATCACCAACGAAAGCCTTGAGTAATTTTTGGTCCTCCATTAGAGAGACCTCTAGATGAAAGAACCAATAAAAATAGTCCCCAGTCATCAAGTAGCTCACAATCATTGTACTCTGGTCCAACAACTACCAACTTCCAATACTTCACTGTGGTGATTTCTTTCACGAGCTTAGAATCATCAAAAACTTCGTGTAGGAAGTAAGTGTTCATGGAATGATCATTGTGCACACCGAAAAAACTCAACGACAAACTAGTGGTACATACATGTTGTCCACTTTCTCAACTTTATTGATCATGACCATACTGAGGCAGTTCAGAGAGAACTTTGTTTGGAAATGTAATTTCTTCATCATTAGTAGTGTTATTTGACAAATCTGGATTTGTCAACATTTGATCATACACACTAAGCACCGAAGAAACTATTAGTGATGGCCTATTGTCCATTTCTTCAAAAGTGTCATCATTTTTCTCAATAAAGGTACTCTCCGAAAAATCTACGTCATTACCCTTGTCGGGAATTTTATCGAACAAGTGGTCTACCTCAGAATTTTTAGCAAGGTGATTATTTCTATAGTGAGATCTTTAGAGATAGAATCCTTCATTTCTTATATTGAATCCCGAATTGAATCACCAACGAAAGCCTTGAGTACTTTTTGGTCCTCTATTAGAGAAACCTCTAGATGAAAGAACCAATGAAAATAGTCCCAAGTCATCAAGGAGCTCACAATCATTTTACTTTGGTCCAACAACTACCAACTTCCGATACTTCACTGCGGTGATTGCTTTCACGAACTTAGAATCATCAACAATTTCGTGTAGGAAGGAAGTGTTCATGGAATGATCCTTGTGCACACCGAAAGCACTCAACGACAAACTTCTGGTACACATATGTTGTCCACTTTCTCAACTCAATTGATCATGACCATACTGAGGTAGTTCAGAGAGAATTTTGTTTGAAAATGAAATTTCTTCATCATTAGTAGTGTTATTAGACAATTATGGATCTGTCAACATTTGATCATACACACTAAGCATCGAAGAAACTATTATTGATGGCCTATTGTCAATTTCTTCAATAGTGTCCTCATTTTTTTCAACAGAGGTACTATCCGAAGAATCTACATCATTACCCTTCTCGGGAATTTTAACGATCATGTGGTCTACCTCAGAATTTTTAGCAAATAGATTGTTTTGATAAGACTGAGGCGAGGATGAGTTTGTAATATTACCCCACAATGAAATAGCCTCTTCATAGTAATCCACTGTCTTGTCATTCTTCTTCTTGGGAATGGGTAAAAATCCGCGAGATTTGTCTCTAGTACAGGAGTGAAAACGAATCATCAATTTGTTAACAAAATGGTTCCAACCAGCGAGTTGATAGTTGCAAAATAACCATCGATACCATTCCAAAGGCTCTCCATTAAAATAGAACAAAGTCACATTAAGCTTATGATCTTCCTCAATTTTATACCAATTAAAATAATGCTCTGCTTCAACTATCCAAGCCTCGGGATTCTGACCTCGAAACTGCCATAATTTGACGTCCATAACTATGTTTTTGGGTTCAGAAATAGTCGTATACTTTTCCCCCAAATCCTCCAGCAACATCGAACGACATTCAGTGACATCTTTAGAGATAGTATCCTTTATTTTTTGTATTGAATCCTGAATTGAATCACTAACGAAAGCCTTGAGTACATTTTGGTCTTCCATTAGAGAGACCTCTAGATTAAAGAACCGATGAAAATATTCCCTAGTTATCAAGGTGCTCACAATCATTGTACTCTGGTCCAACAACTACCAGCTTCCAATACTTCACTGCGGTGATTGCTTTTACGACCTTAGAATCATCAACAACTTTGTGTAGGAAGGAAGTGTTTATGGAATGATCATTGTGCACACCGAAAGCACTCAATGACAAACTAGTGGTACAGACATGTTGTCCACGTTCTCAACTTAATTGATCATGACCATACTGAGGCAGTTCAGACAGAACTTTGTTTGAAAATGAAATTTCTTCATCATTAGTAATTTTATTAGACAAATCTGGATCTGTCAACATTTGATCATACACACTAAGCACCGAAGAAAGTATTAGTTATGGCCTATTGTCCATTTCTTCAAAAGTGTCATCATTTTCTTCAACAGAGGAACCGTCCGAAGAATCTACATTATTACCCTTCTCAGGAATTTTATCTAACATATGGTCTACCTCAAAAATTTTAGCAAAGATATTGTATCGATAAGACTGAGGCGAGGATGAGTTAGTAATATTACCCCACAATGGAATAGACTATTCATAGTAATCCACTGTCTTATCATTCTTGTTCTTGGGAATGGGTCAGAACCCGCGATATATGTCTCTTGTACAAGAGCGAAGACAAATCGTCAATTTGTCCACAAAATGGTTCCAACCAGCGAGTTGATTGTTGCAAAATAACCATTGATACCATTCCAAAGCCTCACTATTAAAACAGAACGAAGCCACATTAAACTTCTGATCTTTATCAATTTTATAGCAATTAAAATATTGCTCTGCTTCAACTATCCAAGACTCTGGATTCTCACCTCGAAACTTCCATAATTTGACGTCCATAACTATGTTTTTGGGTTCAAAAGAGGTGGTATAATTTTCCCTCAAAACCTCCAGCAACATCGAACGACATTCAGTGAGATATGTAGAGATAGAATCCTTTATTTCTTGTATTAAATCACCAACGAAAGCCTTGAGTACTTTTTGGTCCTCTATTAGAGAGAACTCTCGATGAAAGAACCAATGAAAATAGTCCCCAGTTAACAAAGAGCTCACAATCATTATACTTTGGTCCAACAACTACCAGCTTCCAATACTTCATTGCGGTGATTACTTTCACGAACTTAGAATAATCAACAACTTAGGAAGTAAATGTTCATGGAATGATCCTTGTGCACACCGAAAGAACTCAACGACAAACTAGTGGTACAGACATGTTGTCCACTTTCTCAACCTGATTGATCATTACAATACTGAGGCAGTTCATAGAGAAGTTTGTTTGGAAATGAAATTTCTTCATCATTAGTAGTGTTATTAGACAAATCTGGATCTGTCAACATTTGATCATACACACTAAGCACCGAAGAAACTATTAGTGATGGCCTATTGTCCATTTCTTCAAAAGTGTCATCATTTTCTTCAACATAGGTACTGTCCGAAGAATCTACATTATTACCATTCTCGGGAATTTTATCTAACATATGGTCTACCTCATAATTTTTAGCAAAGATATTGTATCGATAAGACTGCAGGGGCTTACTTCAGAGGTGACGGCTTTGAGAGCCAAAGTTTCAGATTTGAGAAAGGATGTGGACTATCTGAAGTCCACAAACTTCACTTCTCTCTTTGAGCCAGCTGAGGATCGGGATGCTCCAGCCAGTTCTGAGATGCCTCCAGACACCACCGGAGATGTGCGTATGGATGATGTGAAAGATGATGAGTCAGAGGCAGACACAGATGAGAAGCAGTTAGAGGCTCTCAGGAGGAGACCATCTATGGAGACCTACCATATTTAGAGGAGACGATTGTACAGTCGGTCATTCAGACATAGTTGACAGAGACGTCCATGGAAGGCTCTGGTGGAACCAGTGTTGTTGTAACACCGGGCACTGATGCCCAGGATCAGAGTGTTGCACCGAGCATTGATGCCCCGACAGATTGAGCGACTATGTAGACAGGATCTTTCTTTACCTCCCTCTCTGTCATTTTTATTGACTTTTGATTCCCTTTGTTGCATTTGAGGACAACTGCTTTTTATTTGTGGTGGGGTGAGGTATTTATATACCTACCTCTTGTGTATATATTGGGTTTTGTGTTTTAAATTGTGTTTTGATCGTATCTTGTGGATGTTTGAGCTTATGGCTCCATGTTTTAAATAGAAATGGTTTTGACCCATATAAAAAAAATTGCCACCTCTTGTTGTGTTTGAATGTGGTTGTTCTTGTGCAAATATGAGTATCGATTATGATCAATACCGATGACTTGAATAGTGCTCTTAATCAAACAAAAATGAATGTGGCTACGATGAGGACAAATGAAGTTGCATAGACAATATGTGGACTTTTTGCATCTCGTTGTGACTAGTCGATTATCGAATGGAGTCTCTTGTGATGAACATTGCACACTAGCAAAAGTGTGGAGTCTCGTTTGATATTAGTGTTGATGCCTTGTGTGATGAGCTTACCGTGAACCTTGTGTGATGACACCTAGAATTTGCCTCGTTGGTCCGGTTGACTAACTGATGCAAGATCTTGAAATGATATTAGACAATAATTTTGAAGACTTAAACAATTTGACAATATACCTCTTTTGTGGCCAACCTTGTGAGGTGTGTGCACCTTGCTTGAACCCCATTTAAGCCTTATCCTATTCTTGGAAGAAACTTGAGCAATTGAGACCCCTCTTTATCCATTCACCCATAATCCTCATGAAGCGTGGTTTGTTTGAATAGCCAACTTAGGTCAAAAGCCTAAGTTGGGGGTGTGGTGGAAAGAGAAGGTAAATCAAGAAGTGTGAAGAAGCCCTCCTATATACATAGTCTTGAAAAATATGGAACCCCTCCATATAAAAAAAAGAGAGAAAGAAAAGAACAAAGCAAAAGAAAAAGAATGAAAAAATTGTGAAATAAAGTTGTGAAAGTTGCAAAAGAAATGGGGTGTCCGGTATTCCATTGGAAGTTGAATAATGGGGTGAATTTTGAGCATGAGTAAAAATGCTGAAGAAAAGGAAGGAAAGTGATATTCATACCACATTTCATGAGGATAGCAGCCACTGAGCGTAAATGATCATACATTTACACTTAGCCCCCTTACAAGCCTTGAAAAGACCATTTTGATCTTGAGTAAGCGGAAATGAATGTTGATTGGAAAATAAGGGCAAATATGTCAGTGAAGTCATGCATGTGTTCATCTTTGTGAGTGAGAGAGTTGTATGTGATTCCGGAACTATAAATTGCTGAAGAATTGTGTGTGAATATGGAATCATTTTTGTTGTGAGGGAATTTGAGTACCTTTGTTGAGCGTGAACTTGCATTTGAAGCAAGTATTGTGAACTTGAGTATATTTGATAATGGTGAGTCACAACTTGAATCTTTGAGTGCACAATTGATCCTTGCATGAGTAAGTTGAGTCTTGTTGTGTGCATTCATGATTGAGTCTTTTGTAGCATTGTCAGAGACATCCATTTTGAACTGCTGAACTTGAGTTTTACTTGATGACAAGCAAAAGTTTAAGTTGGGGGTGTTTATGAGTCCTGGATTTGGACTCATTTAGGGCTTTGTTTATATAGATTTAGTGTCCTCAAATGCTTATTTTGTGCCAATAACTGATGTAAAATCCTTGATTTTTAGGTATATGGATTGAGGAACAAAGCAAGGACACTAAAAAGAAAAAAGGAACAAAACAGGATGAAGAAATGAAGATGGACGAGCCTAAGGATCTCCAAGAGCACTCAGCTTGTTGCCGAGTGGCTCATCAAACCATCTAAAGTTCAGGTATGCAAAGCTCTGAAGGAAAGAACAAAATCAGCGAGGAAAGGGAGCAGTCGGCGGATCACCTTGTGATTTCGCGAACCCAAGATAGATCGCCCAAAGTTACAAACCTTGAGGATGCTAAATGCCAAGGTGAAAGGCAATGGAAGAGACCAAAAGGTGGTTCATCTGGTGGATCGGCGAGCCCGACTTACTTCTGTCGAATGAGCTTTCGTAGTTTATTTTTGGCGACTATAAATACGTTTTTGAACATTTAGTTTAGTATCTTTTTAGCTATCTTAGAATCATTTATCAATCTTAGAGACATTTTTTCTCTAGTTTTTCCTTAGCTTTGAAGGATTGAAGAAATTCACTTTTGAGAATTTGGAAGTGGGACTTTGAGAATCTTCAAATTGGAGCATTGTAAAGACGAAATCACTCTTACCCAGTTGATGGATAATCAATCTGGTAACGGTTTTTACCCTTTTATGATGTCTAGCTAAAACCCCAATTCTTGGGGTGTAATTATGTGATTATGGGCTGATTTAGCTTATGGATATTGTTAATTGGTAGTTTAAATGCTATTTAAAAGTGAGTTTAATCATTAATTATGGTTTAATTTAAGAATTGTAGTTGCAAATGCAGTTCTATGTTTGTGTTCTTGGCTTGCTCGAGAGAGAGGTTTTAGAACTAAGATTTTTGGTTAATGATTTGTGGGTATTGGTTTGACCTGGGTTCAGCTCAAGAGATTCAATCCTAAACATTTTCCTACACATTTAGCTCGAAAGAGTAAATGGATTAAGGTGTGGGCTGCTCTTATTTTGCATTCTTGTTGATGTTCGAGAGAAATCACTTGATTCGGGGTAAATTGTTCGAGAGAAAATTACCTCCCTTATAACCTAGACTACTCAATAATATCTAGATATTTACTAATAGTTGTAATTATCCATATGTCTATATTAGCCTATAATCGATCACATCCGAAGAATCCGTCTTATGATTGTTAATTTGTATTATTTGTGACTGTTTGTAATTGATAATCAAAACCAAAACCCCCCATTTCACATTCGTGTCACCATTTGATTTGAATGATGTCTTTATTCGCTAATTTTTATTCCTATGACTGATTTGACCACATTTATACTTCCCAATTGAATCTGAAACACATATCGCTCCCTGTGGGATTCGATCCCAACTCATTTATTTGGGTTTTATATTGATTTACGATCGTTGAACTCCTAGAATTGGATGAGGTATGCTTGAAACGTTAAATCATTCATGAAAGTTTGTTTATGACTCAAGAAAGCTTATAGATGATATTGTCTATATGTTCTATGAAGCTTGGCCACATGACATGAATGACATCTAGATTTGCCCTCAACGTTTTTCGGACTATTTTCCTAAATTAGGTCTTGATTAGTATGGTATTCGGAATGCCATCAATGATCATAGGCCATGATTTCAAAACTATTTCCATTTGTATTAGTAGGGAATCTCTAGCATGAAGTGAATGAATGTGGGTCTTAAAAGCTATTATGAAAAGATCATGGACGGTGAAAGGTTTTCTCACACATGGTCTAAGGAGCTATCCTATGATTATGCATGTGGCAACTACCCATGTCTCTTAATGATAAGATAAGTCAAGACTTAATAACTACTTTGTGGGATTTATGCTTAGCACCGAGAGGATATTGAGATGGAAGCCCTTTCCGTGTTGAGGTCGGGCTTTCTAGTAAAAACCTCATTATCCCTTACATGTGTGCCTCCATAGGATGATGGTCGAGATAGACATTAGCTATTGGATCCACTTTAGCTCAGATTCATGGTTCTACCTTGGCAAGTAGGACAACCATTTTCGATGTGGGAGACACTGGGGGATCATGTTATAGCTCACATGGTCTTTATGTCGGTTAAGGCTAATTTTTAAAATAATGAACTAAGGTTACTTCAAGAAGTATCTCACATGTGTTCAAAGATGGTTTTACTTGCATTGATCATGATTAGGTTTTATGTTTTCTAACCCTTTTATGTTTTAACTTGGTCTTCGCATATCATGAAAATATGTTTTTTAACATGACTTCATATTTTTATGCATGGCTATCATACTTAGTGCATTTTTTTACTAACGCATATTCTTACCTACATTTCCCCAAATGTAGGGTCCGACAGTCAGGGTTCTCAGTTTCGTGACTAGAGGTTAATTTGAGAGATTTTGAGCTTTGGTGAGTCCTCATGCTTCGAGGACGGATTTCCATTGTTTTTATTTTTCTTTGTTACTTCCAATTTTTGGACATGATGTATGGGCTAGGCCCAATTTCATTCTATTGTATTAGATGGTTATTGAGATAAGTGTTTTAGACTTCCGCTTTACTTTTATAAAAACTTTTGAGACTTGAAATGTTGTCTTTATTTCCTTTGTTTTATTTCCTATGTTATGAATGTTAAGTGGCTTGTATGGGGTCTCTCGGGGTCCTTTACGCCATGTTACATCTAGGGTGTACCCCTAGGTCATAACAAACATGGTATTCAGAGCACAAGGTTTAGAAAGGTCCTAGGATTTGTCATAAGCCACGTCGAGTAGAGTGTTGTTCATGAGTGTGAAGCGCGCCATATTTATGAATAAGAAGCTATAAGATGTTTAGGAAACTCCACTTCTTTCATTACTCTAAAGTAGTGCGATAGAGTGTAACTCTAGGTGTCTTTCTCTCCTAACCCATATTTATGCTTTTCAGAATATGCCTCCACAAACCCGTGAGAAAGAATAGGAATGTTTGTGAAAATGTGAGACAAGAGGATTCGAGCCACATTTCATGCACTGGCCCAAGTTATGATGGCTCAAGCAAATAGGGAGATTGTAGCTCCCGTGAACCCAAATATGGGTACGGCGACAACTAGAGTGAGGGACTTTATTAGAATGAATTCTCTAGAATTTCATGGGTCTAATGTTCAGGAAGATCCTTAAGGGTTCATTGATGTGGTGTATAAGGTGATGATGATCATGGGAGTGACTTCGATAGAAAAGGCGGAATTGGTAGCTTATCAACTTAAGGGTGTTGCTCAAGTTTGGTTCAACCAATGGAAAGAAGAGAGGGCGATAGATGAGAGTCCTCTTGTTGAGAGAAATTTAAGGTTGATTTTCTTGATAGGTTCTTTCCCCCTGAACTGAGAGAGGCAAAAGTACTTGAGTTCATTAACCTTCGCCAAGGAGATATGAGTGTGAAGGAGTATGCTTTGAAATTAACACAATTGTCTAAATATGCTCCCACTATGGTTGCCGATCCAAGGGCAAGGATTAGTAAGTTTGTGCCAGGTGCTTCTAACTTAGTGGTCAAAGAATACCTAACTGACATGCTTGTTAAAGAGATGGATGTTTCCCGGTTGATGATACATACACAACAAATAGAAGAAGAAAAGCTTAAGGAGAAAACTAGGGATTCAAAGAGGGCAAGAAGGGATGATGGTGAGTCTTCACATTCAAGGTCTGAGGGAGGAAATCGTTCTCAAGGTAAGGGTTATAGTGAATAAATGTGGCATGAGTGTAGGGAGTGTGGGTAAAGACACAAGGGTAAATGCCTAGACGGTTCTAATGCTTGCCTTGGTTGTGGTAAGATGGATCATAAGATAAGGAAATGTCATACGGTTGCTAGGAATGAGGGATATAATCGTCGATGGGCTTAACCCTACCCTTCTCCGATCCTAGTGATGGTTGGAAATAAGATAGGTTTTATGCTCTTCAAACTCAAGAAGATCACGAGGGTTCCTCGGATACAGTAATTGGTAAGTTAAGGTATTTTAGCTTGTGGTTATGCATTGCTTCATATTGAGTGTTTCGTTGGATATGGTAAGACTCCAATATGTATGGAGATGATGTTTTGAGTAGTCCTTGAAAATCCTTGTGGAAACTTCTCAAGTGTTTACTTGTATCAATGTTTTAGTGGTTGTTAAGACGTTGGTGATATGTTTGGGATTGAGGGAGATGGATTTGAAAAGACTAGTGGGGGTTTGCTCCCAAGGGAGAGATAGTGTGATTCATGGTTGGTACGTCAGCAGAACTATGTGGTTTTGGAACAGTTCCTTATTATTGTTGATGAGTGAAAGTTTGGAGGCAATGTGACTTCTTAGTATCCCTATCTCTTTCCTTCTATCTTAGAGTCTAGCTTGAGGCTTAGCCCTCATGGTTCACTCTTTAGGATTCTTGTGTCTTAGTCATCCTCATGTTTCATCATACATGCATACTCATGAAAAAATTTGATTTTTCAAAAATAGGATTTAGTTTCATTGATTGCATCATGTTTATGTGCATTTGAGTATATTTGTCTGATGAAAAGTTGTTCTAAAAAAGTATGCTTTAGCTTGGAGTTGAAGTTTCCTCCTCGAATATGTGCATTTATGTGATTATATTCATGTTGGGCTGCTAAGTCTAGTTCCTATCTTCCTTATTACTTTTAGAATATGTTTTAGCTTGTAGTCGAGGTTCCTCCTTGGTTATGTGCATTTTGATGAAGTTGTATTATGATTGAATTGTTAGTTTCTCTCCTACTCTTTTCGTGATAGTTTGAGTTTCATTCGAGGACGAATGTTCCCAAGGGGGAGATAATGTAACACCTCGGAACCTAGTAGACTAAGGAAGGGTCTAAGTGACAAGTCACTAGCCAAGGATTTGATCCTGGGCACCCTTCATGAAGGGCCAGACGGTCCGTGAAGGGCACCATGAGGCGTGGTGTAGCCCATGGTGGCTCACATAATTGAGCCAAGAAATGCTCCTTTCCCACGAGCACCTAGACGGCTCGTGGATGGCACCACGGGACGTGGTGAGGCCCGTGAAAGGGGAGGCAGTGACTGCCTAAATGGTGACCCTCCACACGAGTCATTAATGGTTCAGGAGAGCCATGACGGCTCATGGAGTGAGTCGTGAGGAGAGTGGACTTTGGGGCAGGATTTCCAAGCCACTGGTCAAGGACACGGCTGCCACCACGGGCAGTGAAGTCCTTGACGGCTCGTGAAGGGTGGCGTGTGGGGGTGTAGTCAGATGTAAGTTCAAGGGCTTATGGGTCTTTTCCATATTTCTTTTTTTCTTTATTTCTCTCTCTCTTACTTTTTGACTTATTTTAATTTTGTTTTTTTATAAAAAAGAATTCATATAATTTTCTAGACTTTATTGAATTATTGATAACAAAACTAATTATTTTTCTAAGAAAATATAAAATATTGAAGGTATCATCAATACTCATTTTCATATATAACTTCAAAATTAGAAATGACAATTTTTAAAGAATCAATGAATTCCCCAAAAATTGAAAGAAGTTAATTGAAATCAGATAAAAAAAATGTATGATACTTCCTAATCATCTTGAAATCTAATGGGTTTATCAAATTGTTCAAAATGTAAGAAAATATTTATATGAAGTTTTAAAATTAAAAAGAATAAAACTAATAGTAGTAAAAAAGGAAGGTGAAGTTGTGGTAAAAATGGTGACTTTGAAAGTGAGAAGCTTCAATGGAGATGACAATGATTTTTTGAAGAAGAAAGAAGAAAGAAAGAGAAAAACTAAAAAGGAAAAAAAAGTTAAAATAATAAGAAAAATACGAAAATATATTTTATAATAAAATACTTATAAAAATAAAATTATATTAATTATTTTAGGTTGCTCACTCTCTTTAAGAGAGTGCACACACTCTCTATGCCATGTGGACAAAAACTGATGTAATAATATTAGCTCAAGATTGTTTAGTGGGGATAATAGAATGTCCGCATAGTTAAGGAGTCTCTTTGAAAATTCAGGACAAGTTCAGGAGTCACTAAATATATTTTGAGGTTTTATTTTTTATGTATTTTCTGGATTTTTATATTTTAAAAACATTTACGAAGAAAAAAAAAATTCGGACAATTACGAAATGAAGTAAAATTTTGATCTTTTTTTCATTTCGATATTTTAATTGTTGCAAGACGAATTTTTTTGAGGTGTTTTTTGTATTTTTTATGTATTTTTCTTAATTTTTATATTTTTCGGACATTCATGAAGAAAACTAAAAAAAATTCGAACAGTTACGAAAAGAAGTAAAAATTTGGTATTTTTTTGTTTCGATATTGTAAAATCATTGGTGCAAGTGAAAAAAAATTGAGATGTTTTTGTTATTTTTTTTATGTATTTTTCTTCATTTTTATATTTTTCGGACATTTACGAAGAAAAATAAAAAAAAATGGACACTTACGAAAATAATTAAAATTTTGATATTTTTCTCGTTTCAATATCCTAAAGTCATTGGTTCAAGTCAAAATTTATTTGAGGCTTTTTTTGTATTATTTTTTATGTATTTTTCTTGATTTTTATATTTATCAGACATTTACGAAGAAAAATAAAAAAATTCAGACACTTACGAAAATAATTAAATTTTTTTTATTTTTTTCGTTTCGATATTCTAAAGTAATTGGTGCAAGTCAAAATAAAATTAATCTATTTTTTATGTGTTTTTCTTAATTTTTATATTTTACGGACATTTACGAAGAAAAATAAAAAAAAAATCGGACAGTTACGAAAAAAAGTAAAATTTTGATCTTTTTTTCGTTTCGATATTGTAAAGTCATTAGTGCAAGTCAAAAATAATTTGAGGTGTTTTTTGTATATTTTTATGTAATTCTTTTATTTTTATATTTTTCAAACATTATCGAAGAAAAAGTAAAAAAATTCTGACAATTACGAAAAGAAGTAAAATTTGAATTTTTTTTCATTTCGATATTCTAAAGTTATTGGTGCAAGTAAAAAAAGTTTTGATGGGTTTTTTTTATTTTCTTGATTTTTATATTTTACACACATTTACGAAGAAAAATAAAAAATATTCGGACAGTTACGAATGAAGTAAAATTTTGATCTGTTTTTTTTTGTTTCGATATTGTAAAGTCATTGGTGCAAGTCAAAAAAATTTGAGGTGTTTTTTATATTTTTTATGTATTTTTCTTTATTTTCATATATTTCAGACATTTACAAAGAAAAAAAAATCAGATATTTACGAAAAGAAGTAAAATTTTGAGATTTTTTCGTTTCGATATTGTAAAGTCATTGGTGCAAGTCAAAAAAAAATTAAGATGTTTTTAGTATTTTTTATGTATTTTTCTTGATTTTTATATTTTTGGACATTTACGAAGAAAAATAAAAAAAATCCAGACACTTATAATAAGAATTAATATTTTGATATTTTTTTCGTTTTGATATTCTAAAGTCATTTGTGCAAGTTGAATTTTTTTATAAAGTGTTTTTTGTATTCTTCTTAGTTTTTATATTTTACGAACATTTACGAAGAAAGATAAATAAAAATCAGATAGTTACGAAAAAAAGTAAATTTTTGATCTTTTTTCTTTTCGATATTGAAAAGTCATTGGTGCAAGACGAAATTTTTTTGAGGTGTTTTTGTTATTTTTTAATGTATTTTTTTTAAATATAATTTCCGGACATTAAAGAAGAAAAATAAAATAATTTCGAACAGTTACGAAAAGAAGTAAATTTTGATATTTTTTTCATTTCGATATTCTAAAGTCATTGGTACAAGTAAAAAAAATTGATGTCTTTTTTGTGTATTTTTCTTGATTTTTATATTTTACGATCATTTACGAAGAAAATAAAAACATTGAGGACTGTTACGAAAAGAAGTAAAATTTTGATCTTTTTTTCGATTTCGATATTATAAAGTAATTGGTGCAAGTCGAAATTATTTTGAGGTGGTTTTTGTATTTTTATGTATTTTTCTTTATTTTTATATTTTACGGACATTTACGAAGAAAAATAAAAATATTTCAGACAGTTATGAAAAAGAGTAAAATTTTGATTTTTTTTTCGTTTCGATATTGTAAAGTCATTGGTGCAAGTCGAATTTTTTTTGAGATGTTTTTTGTATTTTTATTGTATTTTAGTTGTTTTTTATATTATTTATTTGTATTTTTCTTTATTTTTATATTTTTTGGATATTTACGAAGAAAAATAAAAAAATTCGAAGAGTTACGAAAAGAAGTAATATTTTGATCTTTTTTTCGTTTTGATATTGTAAAGTCATTGGTGCAAGTAAAAATTTTATTGAGGTGTTGTTTGTATCTTTTATGTATTTTTCTTGATTTTTATTTTTTTCGAACATTTATGAAGAAAAATAAAATAAATCCGTAGACTTACTTAGAATTCAAATTTGGATATTTTTTTCATTTCGATATTCTAAAGTTATTGGTGCAAGTTGAAATTTTTATAGGTGTTTTTTGTATTTTTTATGTATTTTTCTTTATTTTTATAATTTTTGGACATTTACGAAGAAAAATAAAAAAATTAGGAAACTTACGAAAAGAATTAAAATTTTGATATTTTTTCCATTCGATATTCTAAACTCATTAGTGTAAGTCAAAAAAATTTAAAGGTGTTTTTTTTATTTCTTATGTATATTTCTTGATCATTTACGAAGAAAGAAAAAAAAATCGAGCACTTACGATGAGAATCAAATTTTTGATATTCTTTTGTTTCGATATTTTAAAGTCACTGGTGCAAGTCAAAAATAATTTAAGGTGTTTTTTGCATTTTTTTTGTTTTTTTCCTAATTTTAGTATTTAACAGACATTAACGAAGAAAAATAAAAAAATTTAAGACAGTTAAAAAAAGAAGTAATATTTTGAACTTTTTTCGTTTTGATATTGTAAAGACATTAGTGCAAGTCAATAAAAAATTGAGGTGTTTTTGTTATTTTTTATATATTTTTTCTTTATAATTTTTGGACATTAACAAAGAAAAATAAAAATAATTCGGACAGTTACGAAAAGAAGTAAAATTTTGATATTTTTTTTGTTTTGATATTCTAAAGTCATTGGTGCAACTCAAAAAAAAATTGAGGGGTTTTTTATATTTTACAGACATTTACGAACAAGAAAAAAATTGGAAAGTTACGAAAAAAATTAAAATTTTGATATTTTTTTTTCTTTTAGATATTGTAAAGTCAATGGACCAAGTCAAAAAAAAATTAGATTTTTTTTGGTTTTTTTTTTTTTTTTTTGGTTTTTATATTTTACGGACATTTGCAAAGAAAAATAAACAAAAAATTGGACAATTAAGAAAATAAGTTAAAATTTGATCTTTTTTTTGTTTCGATATTGTAAAGTCATTGGTGCAAGTCAAAAGAATTTTGAGGTGTTTTTTTATATTTTTTTCTAAATTTTTTTATTTTTCGGACATTAATGAAGAAAAATAAAAAAAATGTAGTGTAATGAAAAGAACTAAAATCTGGATATTTTTTTCATTTCGATATTCTAAAGTTATTGGTGCAAGTCGAAATTTTTTTGAGGGGTTTTTTGTATTTTTTATATATTTTTCTTAATTCTTATATTTTAAACACAATTACGAAGAAAAATAAAAAAAATTCGAACAGTTACGAAATAAAGTAAAATTTTGACCTTTCTTTTGTTTCGATATTGTAAAGTCATTGGTACAAGACAAAAAATTTGAGGTGTTTTTTATATCTTTTATGTATTTTGCTTTATTTTCATATTTTTCGGACATTTACGAAGAAAAAAAATCGGATATTTACGAAATGAAGTAAAATTTTGATATTTTTTCGTTTCGATACTGTAAAGTCATTGGTGCAAGTCGAAATTTTTCTAAAGTATTTTTTTGTATTTTTTATGTATTTTTCTTGATTTTTATATGTTTGGACATTTAAGAAGAAAAATAAAAAAAATCACACTTACGATAAGAATTAAAATTTTGATATTTTTTCGTTTTGATATTCTAAAGTTATTGGTGCAAGTTGAAATTTTTTTAATGTGTTTTTTGTATTTTTCTTAGTTTTTATATTAAATTGACATTTACGAAGAAAAATTAAAAAAAAATCGGATAGTTACGAAAAGAAGTAAAATATTGTTCTTTTTTCGTTTCGATATTGTAAAGTCATTGGTGCAAGTAAAAAAAAATTGATGTGTTTTTTTGTATTTTTTCTTGATTGTTATATTTCACGGACATTTGAGAAGAAAAATAAAAACTTTTCGGACTGTTATGAAATGAAGTAAAATTTTAATCTTGTTCTCGGTTTCGATATTGTAAAGTAATTGGTGCAAGTAGAAATTTTTTGAGGTGTTTTTGTATTTTTATTTTTATTATATTCTAAAGAAATTTACGAAGAAAAATAAAATATTTTTGGACAGTTACGAAAAGAATTAAAATTTAGATATTTTTTCTTTTCGATATTGTCAAGTCATTAGTGCAAGTATAATATTTTTTGAGGTGCTTTTTGTATTTTTATTTTTTTTCTTGATTTTTATATTTTACAAACATTCACGAAAAATAAAAATAAAAATGAGATAGTTATGAAAATAAGTAAACTTTTGATATTTTTTTTGTTTCAATATTGTAAAGACATTGGTGCACGTCAAATTTTTTTTGAGATGTTTTTTGTACACTTTATGTGTTTTTCTTGATTTTTCTATTTTACAAACATTTACGAAGAAAAATAAAATAATTCGGACGGTTACGAAATGAAGTAAAATTTTGTTCTTTTTCTGTTTCGATATTGTAAAGTCATTGATGAAAGTCAAAAAAACAAATTGAGGTGTTTTATATATTTTTTTTATATTTTTCTTGATTTTTATATTTTTCGGACACTTACAAAGAAAAAAAAATAAAAATTGTGAGTTACGAAAAGAAGTAAAATTTTGATCTTTTATTCGTTTTGATGTTGTATAGTCATTGGTGCAAGTGGAAATATTTTTGAGGTATTTTTTGTATTTTTATGTATTTTTCTTGATTTTTATTTTTTTTGAACATTTATGAAGAAAATAAGAAAAAAATCAGACACTTACGGAAATAATTCAAATTTGGATATTTTTTTCATTTCGATATTCTAAAGTTATTGGTGCAAGTTGAAATTTTTTAAGGTGTTTTTGTATTTTTTATTTATTTTTCCTGATTTTTATAGTTTTCAGACATTTACAAAGAAAAATAAATAAATTCCGTGATATACGAAAATAATTAAATTTTGATATTTTTTTATTTTGATATTCTAAAGTTATTAGTGCAAGTCGGAATTTTGTTAAGGTGTTTTTGTATTTTGTATTTCTTCTTCTTGATTTTTATATTTTTCGGACATTTACGAATAAAAAAAAAAAAATTCAGACACTTACGATGCGAATCAAAATTTTGATATTTTTTTTGTTCCGATATTTTAAAGTCATTGGTGCAAGTCCAATTTTTTTTAAGGCATTATTTGCAATTTTTTGTATTTTTCCTAATTTTTATATTTTACGGACATTTACGAAGAAAGATAAAAATTTTAAAACAGTTAAGAAAAGAAGTAAAATTTTGATATTTTTTCGTTTTGATATTGTAAAGTCATTGGTACAAGTCAAAAAAAAAATTGAGGTATTTTTTTAAAATTTTTAATTTTTTTTTTTCTAATTTTCAAACATTAACGAAGAAAAATAAAAAATAATCGGACAGTTAATAAAGAAGTAAAATTTTGATATTTTTTCGTTTCGATATTCTAAAGTCATTGGTGCAAGTCGAAATTTTTTTGATTTGTTTTTTGTATTTTTATGTATTTTTCTTGATTTTTATATTTTACGGACACTTACGAAGAAAAATAACTTTTTTTTGGATAGTTACGAAAAGAAGTAAAATTTTTATTTTCTTCTATTTCGAAATTGTAAAGTAATTGGTGCAACTCAAAAAAAAATTGAGGTGTTTTTTTAGTTTTATATATGTTTCTTGATTTTTAAATTTTACAGACATTTACGAAGAAAAATAAAAAATAATTGGAAAGTTACAAAAAGAATCAAAATTTAGATATTTTTTTGTTTTCGATATTTTAAAGTCAATGGTGCAAGTCGAATTTTTTTTGAGGTGTTTTTTGTATTTTTATGTATTTTTCTTGATTTTTATATTTTACGAGCATTAACCAAGAAAAATAATTTTTTCGAGACAGTTACGAAAAGAAGTTAAATTTTGATCTTTTTTTTGTTTCAATATTGTAAAATCATTAGTGTAAAAAGAAATTTTTTTGAGGTATTTTTTGTATTTTTTTTAATGTATTTTTCATGATTTTATATTTTTTAGACATTACCGAAGAAAAATAAAAATAAAATCGAACAGTTACGAAAAGAACTAAAATTTTGACATTTTTTCCGTTTCGATATTGTAAAGTCATTAGTGCAAATCGAAATATTTTAAAGGTATTTTTTGTAATTTTTTTATGTATTTTTCTTGATTTTTATATTTTTCTGAAATTAACAAAGAAAAATAAAAGATTTTCGGTCAATTACGAAAAGAAGTAAATTTTTGATATTTTTTTAATTTCGATATTTGAAAGTCATTGGTGCAAGTTAATTTTTTTTGAAGGGGTTCTTTGTATTTTTTATGTATTTTTCTTGATTTAAATATTTTACGGACATTTACGAAGAAAAAATAAAAAAAATTCGGACAGTTACGAAAAGAAGTAAAATTTTGATCTTTATTTCGTTTCGATATTGTAAGTCATTTGTGCAAGTCGGAATTTTTTTGAGGTGTTGTTTGTATTTTTTATGTATTTTTCTTGATTTTTATATTTTTCGGACATATACGAAGAAAAATAAAAAAAAATCGGACAGTTACGAAAAGAAGTAAAATTTTGATATTTTTTTCGTTTCGATATTCTAAAGTCATTGGTGCTAGTCGAAATCCTTTTGAGGTATTTTTTGTATTTTTATTTATTTTTCTTGATTTTTATATTTTACGGACATTAATGAAGAAAAATAAAAAAAATTCGGACACTTACAAATAGAAGTAAAATTTTGATCTTTTTTTTGTTTCGATATTGCAAAGTCATTGGTTTAAGTAAAAAATAATTGAGGTGTTTTTTTAAATAATTTTTTTCAGACAATTACGAAAAGAATTAAAATTTTGATCTTTTTTTCGTTTCAATATTGTTAAGTCATTCGTGCATGTCAAAAAAAAAATTGCGGTGTTTTTTTGTTTTTTTATGTATTTTTCTGACATTAACAAAGAAAAATAAAAAAAAATTGGACAGTTACGAAAAGAAGTAAAATTTTGATATATTTTTTGTTTCGATATTCTAAAGTCATTGGTGCAAGTTGAATTTTTTTGAAGGTGTTCTTTGTATTTTGTATGTATTTTTCTTCATTTTTATATTTTACAGACATTTACGAAGATATTTTTCTCGACAGTTACCAACAGAAGTAAAATTTTGATCTTCTTTTCGTTTCGATATTGTAAAGTAATTGGTGCAAGTCGAATTTTTTTGAGGTGTTTTTTGTATTTTTTTTGTATTTTTCTTGATTTTATATTTTTTGGACATTAACGAAGAAAATAATTTTTTTCCGGACAGTGACGACAAAACGTAAAATTTTGAAATTTTTTCGTTTCAATATTCTCAAGTCATTGGTGCAAGTCGAAATTTTTTTGAGGTGTTTTTGTTTTTTTTTTATGTATTTTTCTTGATTTTATATTTTTCAAATATTTACGAAGAAAAAAAAAAAAAATTTGGACTGTTAGAAGTAGAATTTTGATCTTTTATTCGTTTCGATATTGTAAAGTCATTGGTGCAATATTGTGAATAAAGATTGTACCAAGTGATCCTAAATTTTCTTAGGTGTTAAGGTCACTAGAGTTCCCTAGCATAAAGTTGAGTTGAAAACTTTCTTTCTAATTGAGTTTCACTATGAGATGTTTCTTGGGTCAACTTCAATCGACCATATCTTTTAGCACATAAAGAATTAGGTGACCCATAACCTATCAAATCGAAGATCTTGAAGTCCTCTTTCCAACGCCACCAAGCTTGTCTTCATCCGAGTTTTGAGTAAAATGATATGACTGATTTACTAGAGACGGTGTAACCTGGCAACAACTCCATGATGGCTCCGCGTTACGGAGTGAATACAGACCTCACTGTCCGCTGAAAAAATATCCTGACTTCTAGCTCCTTTTTTTAATGGTATTTTAGTCCTAAAAACCCTTAGGAAGTCATCTAAATTACCCTAAACGTGTAGAAAAATAGTTTTCATAATCAAACCCTCTCATTCACTCCTAAATTTCTATGCTCAAGAACTTCAAGAAACCTTAAGGCTAGGAATCATCTTCCAAGATTTACCTTCAAGTTTCTTCAAGAACATTGTTCTTCTAGGTATGTAAGCTTTTATAGTGTTGGATTTGTTCGCCCTCACGCCATTCTTGTATTTTCATCCATGAATTCGTTCTTGAAGTTGTTTGATTGAGTTTTCTTGAGAAGTTCTTGGGTTTTAATCCCATTCTTTAACTATGGAGGTTTCTGAGTTCTTGAAGTGAGGTCTTATGAATAAGTGTTGTTTTTGATAGAAATTGAGTGAGATTTCAATAAAACTGCGTTGGGTTTAATTTATGATTTAAAGTGAGTTTGGAAGAGTAAGAAAAAAAATACGGCCAAATATACGCGTTCAGGTCTGCGTTGCGGAGATACTTGAAATTTCCAGCTTCAGTTGAATACCTTCTCTCCGCATCGCAGAGATGATTCAGAGTCTTCTGTCTTGAAAGTCTTTTCGCGAGCAAAAAATTAATTCCCTCTCCGCGTAGCACCAGTGTTTGTTCAAATCGTGTCTTCACTCTCTTCTTATTACTAACTGTCTAAGCCTTGAAAATCTGATTAGTTTAGGGTGTTCTTAGAGATAAAATACAAAAACGACCCTTTTTAATATTTTCTCATCGATAATTCGTCACTGCACTGTATCATGTTACTAAAATTGTCATAACTTTTTACTCGAAACTCAAATTGACACGCAAAACTGGTGGCGTTGGAAAGAAGATTAAAAATCCTTTGATTTGATAGGTTATGGTCCATGTAACTCTTTATATTCTAAGAGATATGATCGTTTATAGTTGACCCAAGTAGAATCTTACATCGAAACTTTATCGGTATGGAAGCTTTTAGCTCAACTTTGTGCTAGGGATTCTAGTGACCCTAATTCATATCCAAATCCATTCAACACTAAAGAATTGACCTTTAAAGATGTGAACAATTTATGAATCACCTGATACGATCTAACATGTACTTAAAAAATAGTCCGGGTCTTAGCTTATAAATTTT
Source organism: Solanum piurae (assembly GCA_029582685.1). NCBI lineage: Eukaryota > Viridiplantae > Streptophyta > Magnoliopsida > Solanales > Solanaceae > Solanum > Solanum piurae. The sequence goes on along the minus strand of JAJOOO010009155.1, from coordinate 2,665 downwards.
CAGGGTGTTACACTTACCTTGGGACTTTTCTTGTAACAATAACAACAACGATAACGAACTCAGTGTGATTAATTCAACAAATGCAGTTTGGCTAGAATGGTGTGTATGGTGTGTAGACAGTCTTACCCCTACCTTACAAAGGTAGCGAGATTGTTAATTTTTACATCATTGTAGGCCCCACAAACCCCCCATTCCTTTCCATTTCTAATCTCGGACCTCACCTCTCATGATCACAATGCTCTACCCAACATTCTCTCCTATGCAATCGCACAACAAACCTCGCCACCCTGAAGCATAACAACCCTATCACGTCTTCGTGATTGTGACACCCTATCTTGCAACCTCAAATGTTCACAAATATCAGGTGTCTACCATTATCCGATTAAGTGCTCAAACCTATCGATATAAAAATCAAATATGAAAATTTCACCAAAATGCCCTACGAACTTGTTGGGATGCTCAAATACCAAGCTGAGGTATCTAGGCACATATTTAATTGTGATGATCTCTTAATCTTCATTTTTGCTAGTTTGCAACATAATCTTCTGAATCTCTCCTGATTTCATTGGGACTTGTTCAAACTATCCACTGAAATCATAAATTACCCTCCAGATGTATATGGACTTTCAAACCTCTATTTTGATCTCGTTTATCCCAAATGTTGACTTTGATCAATTTTTATAATTTTAACTTTCTAGTTTTTTATTTTCTTCTCCAATACACATCTAATTACCCCGAGTTAAGTATGACCCATCCTTGCAAGTCATAATATACATTTAAAGCCTACACCAAGCGTCACTTAATTAAGGGAAAAGGGTCCTAATATAAATCTACTAAGCTGTTACAAGAAGTGATTTCCATGATGACCTCCTAACTACATTACACTAACTTTTATCGTCATGTTGAGACGCCAAGATAATTTACTTTATTCTTAGTGAATTTACTTTGTTAATCCAAAGGTTAAAGTTTTTAAAAGGCGCTCCAGAAAAAAGAGGAGAATGTTCCATCTGGAAGAGGGAGTCTACAACAAAGAAACAGTAAAGCAACAACTATATTAAGAACAACCTAAATTTTTGTTGGCATAGGTCATCACGAGGTTCATAGAATCAACAAATTGTGGCGACGTTTGTGGTGAAGCTAGTAATTGTGAATTTGGTGATGTCATGGGATATGACGAGGGTCATGGATCTGTCGCAAACAGTGGTGGCAACGAAAGGAGGGAGAGGCCTTGGCAGAATTTGAATATCCAACATTTGTTTTTCACGTTTTATTAGATTTTTAAGTAAAAGTATTTGTGCCCAAGTATTTGATGAATTTCTTGAAAGAATTTACTTTGTGTTTTGTTCTATCAATAAGATTCAGTTTTTTGGATATATGATCTTAGTTGTTCTATATTTGCTAGATTACAATATGTAAGATTCAATCAAAATTTGTTTATTTTAATTGTGTATGCCAAATCTAAATCTCAACAAATTGAAAAGGAGTGAGGAAAAATACATGTATTTTCTATATCAAATAGACAGAAAGAAAACCTCAAATGGCAAATATTTTTATTCAATAGTCAAATTCCTTCAAATCCACATAATCAAGACATGATAACTGGATTGAGGCAAACATGCTGCTGATTTTTACCAACAAATATTCTCTCAAGGAAATAACAAACTAGACAATGTTTTGTTGGTAAATAATATAAAGATGAAGAAAATAAAACTATAAGACAAGAGGAACAATATAAGATAATTTTCTTTCTTTCAAGTGTATAACATTATTCTCAACACCACTATTTATAGGATTACATTGAGGAATACCAAAGGGTGTCATTAACATTACATTAAACCTTGAGAATTACTACCCATTAAGGAGGAAATAAACCTAGGAGTTATGGTCATCCATTTGACCATATTATCAACAACATTACTACCAATAAAGGAAGAAATTAACCTAGGAATTATGGTCTTTCATTTGACCACATTATCAACAACATTACTACTCATAAAGGGGGGAATTAACCTACGAGTTATCGTCATCCATTTTACCACCAAAATAATTTACAACACTCCCCCTTGGATGATTATTGATCGATAATATGCCTCATTAAAACCTTACTAGAAAATAACATGTGGGAAAAAATCTTAGTGAAGGACAAAAGAGTACACATATATTGTAATACGCTTTGTTTGCTCCCTCGTTAAAAACCTTGTCAGGAAAATCCATTGGGAAAAAACCTAGGCCAAGGGAAAAAGAGTTTAGCATGTAGTTTACACCCCCTGTTGCAAACATCATTTAATTTCTTGGAGATAACGAATTCTAATCTTGAATACTAACTTTTCAAATGTTAAGGTTGGTAGTGCTTTAGTTAAAAAATCCGCTAAATTATCAACAGAGCAAATTTGTTGAATATTTATTTCACCTTTCCTCTCAACATCATGAGTGAAAAAGAATTTTGGTGAAATGTCTTTTGTGATGTCTCCTCTAATGTATCCTCCCTTCAGCTGACCTATACATGCATCATTGTCTGCATGATTTGAAGAAGTAGCAGCTAATGTTTGCTTTATTGAACGACAAGATATAGTTGTGCCTCCATATGTAAATAAATAGACTTTCTAAGATCGAGCTTTATGTGGATTAGACAAATATCCAGCATCTGCATAACCAATCATTTCTG
>JAJOOO010009154.1:0-24448 GCA_029582685.1 Solanum piurae | reverse complement strand
TATATATATATATTATTATTATTTTCAATCATATTCATGTAAATTTACATTATTGAAATTAATGTTAGTTTGTGCCTAATTATCCCTCTTTGTTGGTTCATGTACATATAAATTTTTTATGTATAGTACATAGATTCTTGATATAAGAACTATGTTGGATAGACAAAAGAATTGGCCTATTCGCACAAACATCGTTTTTATTTTCTGAATGACAGACAGAGATGAGACAATTATAAATTAATTATTGTGAGAAGTGATGATAGAAGAGAGTTGTATTTCATAATAAGAATGCCATTTTGTTTTTGCATTTAATCATATGTGATTAAAATGAGTTATTCTATTTCTAATGTCAGATGTGAGTTTTGAAGAAGAAGAAGATACAAATCTAGTAGATTTGTGAACTCAAAATTAGATATAAATTGTCTAAACTATCATCAACATAATATTTAATTTATAAAAGATATACGCTCCAGATAAAAAGAGTCAATAGTGTGCTACATGTCTCATATCATGTATGTATATGATGATTCACAAGGACAGTGCACAAGTTTAGTCTCTACTTATCTTCGTATGAAGTCCTAAAAATTATAAGTAATTTTTCACATTTTGTCCTCATGACTTTAATTGATGGCCTATTTTTCTTTTTAGTTTATTTAAAAAAAGATGTCCATTTTTTTTAATAATACTTTGATTTCAGTTTTTCATGTGACATGTTTAAGACCAAATATTAAAAAGTATTTTGATATATTTGACATATTTTTACTTTAAAATTATAGAATTGAAAAATATTCTTTATTTTTTAAATTTTATATTAAATCAAACTAAATTATTAATTCTTTCTGAAACAGAAAAAGTAATACCGATGGGATAGATAATGTGTGTGCGCATGTTTGCCAAGTGAGTTACCAATGCATGTGTTGAGGTTTGTACTTGAAGTGGCCAGGGCATCACAAATCCACTCTAATATTCATTCATATCCACTCCCATATTTGCTTTCGACACTAATTCACTCTAAGAGCCTGTTTGGTATTGCTGCTTAAAATAATTTATTTTTAAAAATATATATTTTTAATTGACTTTCAAAAAAGTTCTTTTGAAAAAAAAAATTGTGTTTAGCTAGTTAATTTGCAAAGTATTTTTCATAAGTAAATTGCGTTTTATTGATCTTTTTTAAAAAATGATTTTGAGAGTTAGATTACAAAAAGGGACAACGATTAATGTACTTCTAATATTAAAACTATTTTATAGAGAGAAACTATATTAAATATGTATTATAAAAAAATAATTGAATTTTTATTTTTATTAAATTAAAATGTACGTGTTTAAATTTTCAATCAATATTATACTTTTTTGGGAGGCTGAAATCTTTAATTGTTTTTTTTTTTTCTAATCTTATAAAAATATTGTTGTTACCTTTTTTCTAATTCTGCATAATAATAGGTAAAATGATATATAATATATAAAATATAATATATAAACGTAAAATAAATTATAAAATTTATTATATAAAAATAAAAATAAATATTCTTAAATGAAATTTAACCAAACTTATGAAATATGCTAATTAATTAATAAGAAATATATTGGTAAATATGTATATATGAAAAAGATATTTTAGTCTTGAGAGAAATATTTTTTTGTTTATGAAAAAAAACATAAATATTTAGCTTCTTTCCGACAGCAGAAAAACAGCTTCTACTTTTATTTAAAAATACTTTTGCTGATTTGTCAAACACTAATTTTTCAACAAAAGTATTTTTTTCTTAAAATAAGTGTTTCTGGCCTCCCAAAAGCAATGTCAAACAAGCTTTAAATTATAAATACTTCACCATAAGTTTTATGTAAAGATTTAAAACATAAAAATAAGAGAGAGGTACTAAAAATACTCCTGAATTTGGCGCAAATTATAAGTTTTGTCCTCGAATTATAGGTAGTCTTAAAAATATCCGTTTACTTGACTAATTAAATTTGAAGACACCCCTGATCACCCTTATTTTGCCACATGATATAGCAAGTTGTTTCAAACTCTTTTAGAAGCATGAGACTCTTAGTAAAAATTCGAGATAAATATTGAAAATACTCTTACTTGATAGAAATTTAGGAATATATTTCACTTATGTTGCAAGATTAGGAATATATTTAAGTTCGCTTAGTTAAGTAAAAAAATATTTTTAAGAATATTAATAATTTAAAAATGAAACTAATAATTTATACCGAATTTAGTGACTTGTTGCAAGAACAGTGTATTCATTAATAGTGTTTAAATGACAGAAGTAATGGTTTGTATACAAAAAGAAAACATCATAGGTGTGAACCATCGGCTCATGTCTCTTTTTGTGAAACCCCACTACTTTTTAGTTTTTGACATACCCAATTATTGGCCTCCAAAAGTTGCATTTTTCTGACAGAATTTGGAGCTTTAATTTAAAATCAGTGCTTATTTACCAAATCTCCATAAACTTTATTTTTGATTTTAAGTTATAATTTTAAATCTCAAATTCTCTTAAAATTAGTAATTTAAACTCAAGTTGTTTTTTCAAATTTTTAAGAATGTAAAAGTTAACTCTAAGTTTATGTTTTGGGACCGAAAATCCATTATTCTAATTATTATTTTAAAAAAAATAAAAAAAAATCATTTTTAATGTGAAAAGATTGTCTATGCTACGTGGAAGAATTATATTAAGAAAAAATTAGTTACTACTATTGTTAATTTTTCTATTTTATTATTATAAATAATTGAAAAGACTGATTTTTTTTTATGCTTTTGTAAAGAACTAAGGAAATTAGGGTGCAAATCATTAAAAACAATATGATAAATTGTAAGTTATAAAAAAGTGCATACATAATTTTATTGTTTTTCTAAAAACTATTCTCATCCCACTCCCTCCTAACCGTCCGCTTCTAATTTTTATTTTTTATTTTGTGTTAGATATATACATATATTTTTAAGAAAATATTTTTTACGCCACAAGTTTTTTTTAAAATAAAATTTTATATATGCTATATTTATTACGCAAGTAGAAAAAATTGAGAGTGAAAAATTAGATGAGATGGAGTATAATTTTTTTATTTTTAAAAGTTAATATCTAAAAAAAATTCGGAAGGAGTGGGTGGTTTGGGGCTGGAGTGGGGGGGGGGGATTATGGGGGAGGAGGTGGTATAATGGTGTAAGAAAAATGTTTTAAATTTTATTTTATTAAAAATCAGTTTCTTTTTTTGGAGGGACAGTAATATTTAAATCTTTAATTAATATTAATAGTTTATTTAACTTTTGTCAAGGTGAAATATTTTATTTATGTGGAATGCATATTTTAATCTTTAACTTTAAATTAATATGAATAGTTTATTTAACTTTTGTCAAGGTGAAATATTTTATTCATGTGGAATACTATGAGACAAGATTTTTTAAATAAAAGAGAGATTGCATTATGCACACACTAAAGTATTTTTTCTCAAATTAATGAATGATAGTTTAGATATGAAACTCACACTTTTAATAATTTAGGCATGAAATCCAAAAAAAATAAAATACTTAGATATTTCTTTGATAGTTTACTCTTAATTAAATAATAGTAATCAAACTTCGAACTTTTCAACGTATCTTAATACAAATAATGTAATAAAACAAAAGCTTAGAAAATTATTACTATATTATAACTATATTACGTGACATAGTTTGAATTTCAAAAAGCCAGATAATTTAATTTTAATTGTGAATTTGGATATAATTTTTTTTAAAATTAAAATTTATGTACTCGTAATCTATCTAAAATGTATTGATAATTTAAAATATTTTTAAAAATATATTATTTTAATTTTTAAAATCTAAAATATATCGAGGTGGTAATATTATATATTTTTTTTTGAGTGGAGATGAAGATATATCACAGACGCAGAGTTAGGTCCTCGTGATAGAAACGCCAAAGGCCATTGGGAAAGAGCTTTACTGTAAAATTTGAAAAAGATAAATAACTTATGGACTTATATCGTAATTTTAAGTTTCACGAAGCCCTTCTTTGCAAAGTGATAATCTTTTTTCCCTACTAAAGACATCTATAAGATATCAATATTTTGTTACCTTTCTCCCCACTCCTAACGGCTTTCGTTTTTTTCTTCATCATTTCTCTCTTATAACTTTCCTATTTAATTGTCTCTAAGAAGAAAATTCATGACAATGGCCATTGATTGTATGGTCATGCCTATGATACAAACATCGTCCGATGAGAAAAAACCACTCATTTTCGATTCGTCCGTGCTTAAACATGAGTCCAACATTCCTAGACAATTTATATGGCCGGACCACGAGAAGCCTAGTGATGGTGTTCCTGAACTTGATGTTCCACTTATCGATTTAGGGGCATTCCTTTCTGGTGATCCAATTGCAGCTAAGCGAGAATCTAGGCTCGTTGATGAAGCATGTAAGAACCACGGTTTCTTTCTTGTGGCAAATCATGGGGTTGACACTAATCTTATCTCACTTGCACATCGTTATATGGACATGTTCTTTGAGTTACCACTTTCCGATAAGCAAAAGATTCAAAGGAAGAGAGGAGATCATTGTGGTTATGCTAGTAGCTTTACTGAAAGATTTTCATCTAAGTTACCTTGGAAAGAGACACTTTCTTTTCCATATTATGCCCTACAAGGCTCGTCCCACATGGTTGATCAATATTTTATAAAGACAATGGGTGAAGACTTTAGCCATATCGGGTAAGAGGACGTGACTATTTTGTTTTATTGAATTATGTCCTTACTTTATCTAAAAGTTTGAAAATTATTTAGGATTAGTTACGTAATTATATCTTCAATACACCCCTTATATATGTCACATACGTCAATCTGATATTAGAGTTGACAAATGACATGTTGAAAATATGATTAGATGTATAAAAGTGTGTTTCATCCGGACTCGAGACCTCTGTCTGTATTAATGATACCATGTTGGCTATGTGATCATCTCACCAAAACTTATTAACTAAATAATAAGTAATATTTACATCGTAACGAGTTAAATTTTTAGATAAGATACATCTTCTCTTTTTTGTATGTTGTAATTTTTTTATCTTCTTTACTCATCAATATGAAGAATGATTATTATTAGTATTATTTTTCATTATGATAGGAAGTTTTACCAAGAATACTGCAATGCGATGAGCACTCTCTCTTCTGGGATCATGGAGCTCTTGGGCGAGAGCCTAGGCGTGAGCAAGAACCACTTCAAACAATTCTTTGAAGAAAATGAATCAATTATGAGACTCAACTATTACCCAACATGTCTAAAACCAGATCTTGCGTTGGGAACTGGACCACATTGTGACCCAACATCATTAACCATCCTCCATCAAGACAGCGTCTCAGGGCTTCAAGTTTTCATGGACAATCAGTGGCGCTCCATCAGTCCAAATCTTAGTGCTTTTGTCGTTAACATAGGCGACACATTTATGGTAAGAAAGAAAAGACATTTCTTAACATATATGCCTTCTAATCACTAGTCATTTTAACTAATTGAACTGACGTTTTACAAAACCAAAAGTATTTACTCTTTCCTTCAATCAATTTGCTTGGCACTATGTCATTATTATCATTATTAGTCCATTTCAATATTTGGAAATAATTATTTTTAAACTTTTCATTTTGTCTATAACGAAAAGTTGTTATATTCACACAAATATTACAACATGTGTAATAAGGTAGACAAAATTATGACATGTGTAATAAGATACGTCCAAAAATATTAATAGTCCTCTTTTTTTTTAAAAAAAAAATTATGTATCAAAGTCAAAGTGTACCACACAAATTAGATTTGAGTACTTTGTTGTTGTTGTTATCAAATTCGCTGTTCCAAATAGTTGATGTTATTTAAGTGAGACATGTAAGGCATCTTAGACAAACAATCTTGTGATTAAAGTTATTAAATATAGAAAATAATAAATATTGTCTCATTTCGATTTTGAGAGTCAAATAAAATTTGTTTTACCTTATGTAGTTTATTCTTATGACATAGTTTAACTCAATGTGACATTTTATTTTTTTTTTACCTTTTGCAGGCGCTTTCAAATGGAAGATATAAAAGTTGTTTGCACAGAGCTGTAGTAAACAACAAGACACCTAGAAAATCTCTTGCTTTTTTTCTTTGTCCTAAGAAGGATAAGGTGGTGAGGCCACCAGCAGAATTGGTGGACTCCAATAATCCTAGAATATATCCAGATTTCACATGGCCAACTCTCCTTGAGTTTACACAAAAGCATTATAGAGCTGATACCAACACTCTACAATTCTTCTCCAATTGGCTTCAACAGAGAACTACAGAGATTTAAGGCATACTCAATAAGTTTCTAGTAGGGTTTCTGATATCCAATGTAAATCAAGACCTTAGTCTTTTTGTATATATATTATTTTCATGTTATTCAAATTGTTTGAGTTACGAAAATCGGAATTCTATATAGCAAATCAGATATGAAAATCTAAAGAAGAAAATAATTATTTATGTATACCGACTAGATAAAGTAAGCAGTGAATTCGGCTGGCTGTTTAGATGAATATGTCAATGTGTCTACAATTAATTAATAATAAAAATGTGTTCTTTCTAATAGTTTAAACTTTTGAGAAGAAGTAGTCACACACTTCAATATAATATTAGAACAAATATAGATCGTTTTTAAATGAGATAGTCACACACTTTCATAAATATAAATTAAAATCATTTATTTTATCGGTTGATGGAATAAAAAGACTTCACGGCATCTTTTTTTAATATATATATATATATCTAAAAGATTAGATAGGATAGTACATAGTGGTAAGAATGAGTGTCTAGATAGGACATACAATACATCCGAGTATTGGGAATGGGCAGAGCTTCTAGTGTTGGGACTGGATATTTATGATACTCTATTTGGTTTTATCCTTGTCCATTTGTTTTTAGTATATCTGGACACTTGGATTGTTGTGGATTTGTCATTTATTGCCTTGATATTTATTATTATATTCATATTATATAATCAAAAAGCTGAGGCTCAAGTTACAAAAAAAAAAAAAAAAACCATATTGAAAAGCAATTCATATCTTTTTACACCTATAAAAACAGAGAGAAAATGATGGTACAAATTGAATAAAAGAAAATGGTCTTTTAGATTTTTATATACACAAAAATGAAGATTTCTGTCACGATCCAATTCACCGGGCCGTGTGGGCACATACTCTAACACCTAAGTAGGAGAACTCTCGTGTAACATCTCGCAACTAGAAAGAACTAGATAAAAGTTTAAAATCTGGAAATAGTCATTTTTGGAAAGTACAAGAAAATCTAGAAAATTTTAAGGTAAAGTGAGTTTTTTGTCAACTTCAAACGACCATAACTCCTAGATCAGGATGAGTTAGGTGTAGTTCCAGATATGGTTGGAAAGCTCTTGGAATTATATTTCCAACGCCGTTGAGTTTGCGCGATTTCAATATCATATGAGTGAGTTGTGCCTTTCGGAAGTTGGAATGTTGGATTAAGGAAAGTCCAAACCCGGATTTGTGAAGGGTAAACTAGTCTTTTCCTTACCTAATTTGCCTATTTCGTTTTTAGGAATTTATTTGGGTAAAACAAGACTTTATTCAGTTTAGAAAAAATAGAATTTACGCTAGGGCTTGGAGAGGAGAAGAGAGAAGAGAAAAGAGGAGAGAAATCAAGAAATCGCCAAGAACGTTCAAGCTTTGCAAGTGGAATTCGTTGGGGGTGATCCCTACAAGGTATGTGAGATCACATAGTGTTGGGTTAGTTCACCCACACGCCAAACTTGTTTCAATTCAGCAAACTTAGAGTTGTTTGAATGTTAAGAAAGTGAAGTTCTTGAAGAACATTGTTGAATTCTTGTTGGTTGATTGTTGAATGGCTAGTGTTGATTTGATTCGTGTTTCCGGGTTGTTTTTTGAGTTAAATCTATTGGGTATTGAGGGTACTAATTATCCTAAGTGTTTGGGGGAAGAACTATGGAAGTTTAGAGGATTTAGAGATGAAAAACGAAGGAGAAAAGTTGGAATTTTCTAGGGAAAAAGGGTGGGGCGTCGTGCCAGCCAGCGCCCCCCAAAAGAGTCTCTGAAGTTTATCCCTTGTGGCGCCGTGCCAGCCAGTGCGCCCCAACTTGTCCTCTGAAGTTTGGGGCCTGACGCCCCACGCCTCTCAGAGCGCCAAGAACGCCAGTTCACCCCATTCTTCCCTCATCTTTTCGTACTAGTTTCTAAGTGATGTACCTATGTTTCCTAGTTGCTTCTAACACTCTAAGGTACATCTAAACACCATGAAATCATCCATAAACATGAGATCATGAACCTTGAATCCATAATACAATTCAAGGAAAGTTAAGATCAAAGTAATAGAAGCTAAGAGTCAAAGTCTAGAAGTTAAGAAGCAAGTCAAAGCAAAGTTTCTTAAAGTTTTCAAAAGTCTTTACAAACGTTTTAACTTCGTTTTAAGGCTCAAGTTTCAAGTTAAGCAACTTGAGTTCATTTCTCAAAAAGTTATAAGGGAACTAAGTATTCCCAAAGAGTTTATAAATGTTTTCACATTTGAGCAAGAAAAGGGAACATCGATTCCAATAGAGCTTTTAAGCTAAGTTTTGAGTAATTATCTCAATTCAAAGAAAGAGTTTTGTTTTTACAAACATATGGGCTAAGTATATTTTGGGAGTAGTATTGAGCACCGATATGGGGATGCGAGTTCATATTAGCACAAGTCTCCATAAACCATGTAGCCATCATAGGTAGTAAAGGATCATACTTTTTAGATGACTCCTTAAGTTGCTTTTAGCATAGACTAGTGGATCCACTAAGTTAGGCGTTCTATATGACGGCAAAGTATAGGACAGTTCTGGCAGCGTGGGCAAGATGTTGTATCACCACTTAGGCTCATAGTGGTGGTTATCGGTTAGAGAATCTCCCACAGAAACTATATTACTTTATTATATGAGTAAAGTTAGGTTTGTTATTTCATTTCTTTAACAAACTAAGTTGCTTTTACTGTTTTACAAAGTTTTTCATATATTGCATGTGTTTCATTGCTTTATTTTGAGTTAAGTATTCATGAGTTGAGAGGAGCCAAGGTAAGTGTTTCTTTCAGAATCCTTTCAAGCCTATGTTGTTTTAGCATTCCAACTCGCATACTCGTACATTCAATGTGTTGATGTCAGTTGGCCTGCATCGTCTTATGATGCAGACACAGGTAACTAGGATCGGCATTCCAGCGCACCGTTGATCCAGTGAGCAGTTCAGAGTCAGTCAGTGAGCCTCCTTGCATTCCAGAGGATCCATTTTTCATTGATTTCTAGTCTAGTTCATTAGGATGTTGTGGGGTTTGTCCCAACATCCATCTCAGTTGTTTTAGAGGCTTCATAGACAAACAGTCAGTCAGTTATTTCAGTTGTCTTTACTTTTCATTTCTTGTGTTAAAGACTTGAGTTTGCCTAGATGGCCAGTTGAATATTCATCTATGACATTCTAGTTTCTTCATAAATGTTTTATGTGATGAGTTAAGTCTTTCGCTGAGTTAAGTAAGCCAAGCCAATGTTCGCTTGGGGCCAACAATGGTTCTCGAGTGCCAATCCCGCCCAGGGTGTAGACTCGGGGCGTGACACCTCGATTCCCAATAATTAAAACATGCGGAAATTAAGAAAACTGGAAAATAAAAGAAATTCGTATAATTTTTTATTGAACAAGAGTTTTAAATGACTCAAAGTTAAGACTTGTAAAGTAATTAACACACCCAGTGATCTAGTCTAAACAGGTACAAGAGCTATTAAGAGTACAAAGTAAAACATAATAATGAAAAGACACAGCTAAAATAGAAGTTGCTGGAGAATCTCCTTCGTATTCACCTATGAAACATCACTGATCCTACAACCAGACTATGCCCCAAAAAGGCATAGCAAGAGTAGTATCAGCACAACCACACGTACTGGTAGGAATCATCGGTCAACCCGAATACCCACCGCATAATATAAGAAATCAACTGGGGAAAAATGCAATAAAACTAATCGCTCCTCCACATTTATCTTTTGAATGCCCTTACCATTTTGAATATTAATGTCATACTAGTTCACTTGCCTCTAACCCCTCACTTGCTTCTTTCGTGATTACACCTAATCATTTTATCCCCTAAGGAAGTTCCGAATACACTACTACCAACCCGGCCAACTACTCACGATACACTCTTGTGCTTTCCTCACCTCTACTCAACTTATAACCTCATTCTAAATAACAAAGATAGCACCGGGACCCTTAGTTCCCCTTTACCATACTACAACCCGAATTGGAACTCTACTATTCACACTTCATTACACAACCAGATATCTCTAAATAACTTACCATATCGCAATCCCCACATATAAGAACATAATGTACAATCCCCCCAATCGTTTCAGGAAACATGCCCAATTCCACATTATCAATAATACGAGCAATTACACATGCATGACAAGTCAATGGTCCTCTCATGGAACCTAAGCCCAAACCGTTAGTGTGCCGGATTGTGGCATCCGATCTAATGCAATATGTATGTCGGCACGTGACATTCGATCCCATTTAGTGTGTCGTAACGTAGCACCCGATCCAATGCAAGTTAGTATGTCGGTACGTGACATTCGATCCCATACATCACAATATAAGAACATTCACATCCATAACATACAATACCCACATCATATAGTCAAGTACTCAAGTTCCTGGCATGCATTGTTCATAATTAATTCATTAGGTTCGTTACTATTAATATACTTTACTCACACGCATGCATATCATACAGCCGCCAGTCAACATACATCTGACGACATTGTAAATCACAACCATTCCCAACCCTAATTCACGAAACAGGGCCCTTTCCTACGACATACGTCTAATGTAACACTTAGGGATATACGTATTATCAACATTTTTTTGGTGCACAAAAAGACTACGCATGAATTCTACCGTCCATTCCAACATACTACCCAGTGAATAACAGATTTACAACTACTCAATAAATAAACCTAGCCTACCTGGGCGTCAAGCATCTGCATGGAATTATAACTCTAATTCTAGTTTCTGGGCCTCGTGACGGTGGATTGACCAAGTATTTGCAAGCTATCGACCTCCTCACGCTAGAAATCTTTTCCTCCTTTTTTCCCAAGCCTAGGGCAGCTTTTGGAGGGTTTCTGGGGTGATTTACGTCTAATTTAGGTATTTTTGGAAGAAGGAGAAAATAAGACTTCGCGTTATTTACATTCTGTCTCGCCTATCCCGCTCTAGCGGCTACTTATCCCGATGTGGTGCTGCCTCCCTAACGGCATCTAGCCCACCCTGGCGGGATAGTGGTCCCAGTATTTTCTCGATGTTTTACTTTATCTAAATAACGACGGTGTTATACTTACATGGTCAGTTAGGAATTTAAGGCAACACATGAATAAAAGAATGCGTCCCATTTGCACAACCTGATCCCGCCAGAGAGATAGGTCTACCGCTAAGGCGGGGCCGCTATGGCGAGATCTCTTCCGCTGTAGCGGTGGATTATAAATAGTAAAGGGGGGAATAAGGAATGATTTCCTCATTTCTCCCTCTTTCTCACTCAAACTCTCTATAAATCCTCTCGATTCGGTTGCTCCGAACGTCATTTCTAAGGTAAATTTCTGATTTATTATGGTCTTTACTTCAATACTTGATTAACAACAATTGCATGCTGTTATTTAATTTATTAGGAACGGTTTCCGAGTAGTTTTTTGAAAATGAACATAGTTTGCTAATTTGATAGAAAAACGTAGCATGGGCACTTTCCTCACGTTCCCAATGTCCTGGGCATGAGGATTTCGCAAAAATACGGTCGAATCGGTACCAAAATGGTGGGGGAATTTGAAAGATCCTCTTGGTATAAAACTCTGATTTGGACATCGTTCAAGGATTATTTCACTAAAATGATAGTATATTTAGGTATTAAGGTACTTCATAGGTTCTGATCTCCCGAAATTCTTTTGAAAACGAGGGTTTTGGGACGAAGAGGCGCCATGATCGCACCTTCATCCCACTATAGTGGCCTCCCTTATCCCACTATGGCGGGATTTGGGCCGATGTGGCGAGACTCAAGAAACTTGTGGCCTGCATCCCTTAAAGATAGAAAATTTCCTTTCCTCTTTTAAACCATATATGGTCTAATCTCATGGGGTTATAACGTACTTATTAACTCCTTGCAGGCTTCTCTAAATAGCTGGTGCTAACGAGGAAAATCTCCCTTTTGTCCAGTTTCCCGATGCTGCCAATCGAGAAAGGTATCATGACTACCGAAATAACAAATTTTGCTGCTAGAGAGGTTTTGTCTTGCTTAAACTGGAGGAGAAGGTGCCTGCCTTTTATGCTCGCCTGATGGAGTTTAGATGCGCTCTATTGACTGAGGCTCCCTCTGTTGCACGTTCCGACTGGTGAGGGAGTTTCACTAGATGCTAAGAGGTGACTGCACTTGGTTACTAGGAGGATTCGTCCGTCGGGCAACCGCACCGACGTGACATTTCCTCGAGCCTTGGTGGTGGCGTGCGCGGTGCAGGGCATCGAGCTGAATGTGGGGGAGCAGATTATCTTCGAGTGGAAGATGCTCTACCAAGGCAACAAGAAGGCTTTATTCCTACCAGGGCTTGTGACTGCGCTATGGAAATAGGAGGGGGTGACCCTCCTAGACATTGATGAGGTACTTCCTATTGATCCTCCCCTTCACCCTCTTTTGGTTAGATAAAGTTCTACTTCCCGGAGCAAGAGGAGGAGGACGGACAGGGCCAGCAGCAGTCAAGCGATTGCAGAGACGGACGACAAGGGAGGTGACAACACCCATCCCACTCGGTCACAGCCCCCTCTCTCAGGTGCACATGTAGAGGAGGACCTGACGGCCGTTCGGAGGAGATTGGGGCGCTCATTTTCTGACACCACTCTGGTTCCACCCAGCACTGCTCTAGAGGTTAAGATGCTCCGCCGCGAGCTGCGCCAGGAGAGGAGAAAGGGTTTGGAGAGGGATCGTCTGATGGTCAGGACATGGAAGGCTGTGAGGGCCATCTTCACTTGCATCGCCCCCGGATAGAATATTCCCCGTGTCGAGACAAGAGATTTCCAGTATTTTACTTTCATGGATGAGGTCGTGAAAGGCCTGGTACCCTCAGAGGATCTAGACTCTGATGATGACACCTCCCAGTCCCAGGGATCCTGATTTGGCTTTACGCCCCTCTTTGGGGTTGTAATGAACAATACTCTTTCATATTTGCTTATGTTTTAGTAGCACATGGATTCTGGTTCTTCTACTGTTTTTCATAGAAAATGATTAAATTACTAAGTTTTATAATCTATACTCGATTGCTGAACACTGATTGAATTGCAGGGATTAGTTCGAATACGATTCGGGATATATTTGTGACTAGGGAAAATGGGGGAAACATGGCTGAGGTTCTGTCTCACCCTGTCCCGGTTTGGCGGGAGAAATCCCGCACTAGCGGTTTCACGATAAAGGGAAAATTCCTCCTGTGGCCTTGACAGAGACAGAATCCCTACCAAAATTTTTTTGGGTTCTTCTCTTTTATAACTTTCCCTTAGATTCCCCGATTATAGCTAGGCATTTAGGATAATCCCCTTAGCTAAGATAATAGTCGCCTACCCCTAGTCGACCCATCAATACACACTCCAAAAATCCCTTCACTTTACTCCAACATTACAACACACTCGTCCTCGGGATACACCCAGACATTCGCACCGTTATTAGTGGACTGCGACGCACGTCCAAATTTCGTTTATGAATCACATCGTAAATCATCCAGATCCTTGCATCGAACTTAGTCACGACCTTTTTTTCACAACGAGGTTCATGATACTCAAACGGTTACAACTTGCATAATTTCAACAACTCGGCCAACATATTGCGCATATCAAAGTTTCGATACATATTTATTGTGCACTTAATCATAACATCACATCCAGGCAAAATACAACTTTCACATTCACAGTTAATTCAAACAACAAGAAGCACACATTCACAATTTCAAGTTACAATTCACAGACAAGTCCAAACTCTTAATTAGTTCGTTCCATAGATGGTCATTGCTGGTCATCCATGCGCTTATGCAACACCTAGGGCCAGATACCAATTGGAACTTTCTCAGTTCCAATTTACCTTGTTTGTATTCCTTCAGCCGTAACTACGTCGTCTAGTTCACTTCATTAAGATACCAATTGGAATCGGGAGATACCAATTGAACTCAACCCATACCACAAACGACACTCGCACGAAAGGAGAGAAAATATGGGACAACTTCCTAGAATGCTTCATAGCTTCCTGAGGATTAGATGTGGACGTAAACACACCCATTCGTATGAGTCTACTCCACATTTGCTCTTGTACGGGGAGACCGATAACCTGGGCTCTGATACCAATTTGTCACGACCCAATCCATCGGGCCGTGCGGGAACCTACTCTAAAATACCTAAGTAGGAGAACCCTCGATTTCCAATAATTAAAACATGCGAAAATTAAGAAAACTGCCAAATAAAAGAAATTCGTGTAAATTTTTATTGAACAAGAGTTTTAAACAACTCAAAATTAAGACTTGTAAAGTAATTAACACCCCAGGGATATAGTATAAACAGGTACAAAAGCTACTAAGAGTACAAAGTAAAACATAATAATGAAAAGACAAAGCTTCCATCTTGTGGAAGGAAAATAGAAGTTGGTGGAGTATTGTCTTCGTCTTCACCTATGAAACATTATTGATCATGCAACCAGACTATGCCCCAAAAAGGCAGCAAGAGTAGTATCGGTACAACTATACGTACTGGTAAGCATCATCGATCAACCCGAATACCCACCGCATAATATAAGAAATCAATTGGCGAAACATGCGATAAGACATCGGGATCTTTAGTTCCTTTTTACCATACTATAACCTGAATTGAGACTATATCATTCACACTTCATTACACAACCAGTTATCTCCAAAAAACTTACCACATCGCAATCCCCACATATAAGAACATAATGTACAATTCCCCCAATCGTTTCAGGAAACATGCCCAATTCCACATTATCAATAATACGAGCAATTACAAATGCATGACAAGTCAATGGTCCTCTCATGGAACCTAATCCCAAACTGTTAGTGTGCCGGATCGTGGCACCCGATCCAATGCAATATGTATGTCGATACGTGACATCCGATCCTAGTTAGTGTGTCGGAACATAGCACGAAATTCAATGCAAGTTAGTATGTCGGTACGTGACATCCAATTCCATGCATCACAATACAAGCACAATCACATTCATAACATACAATACCCACATCATATAGTCAAGTACTCAAGTTCATGGCATGCATTGTTCATAATCAATTCATTATGTTCGTGAATACTAATATACTTTGCTCACACGCATGCATATCATACAGCCGCTAGTCAACATACGTCTCACGACATTGTAAATCACAACCATTTCCAACCCTAATTCACGAAACAGGGCCCTTTCCTACGACATACGTCTAATGTAACCCTTAAGGATATATGTATAATCAACCATTTTTTGGTGCACAAAAAGCCTACACATGAATTCTACCGTCCATTCCAACATACTACGTAGTGAATAACAGATTTATAACTACTCAATAAATAAACATAGCCTACCTAGGTGTCAAGCAGCTGCACAAAATTATAGCTCCAATTCTGGTTTCCGGGCCTCGTGACGGTGGATTGACCAAGGATTTGCAAGCTATCGACCTCCTTACGCTAGACGCCTTTTCCTCCTTCTTTCTCAAGCCTAGAGCAGCCTTTGGAGGGTTTCTGGGGTGATTTACGTCTAATCTAGGTGTTTTTGGAAGAAGGAGAAAATAAGACTTCACGTTATTTACATTCTTTCTCACCTACCACGCTCTGGCGGCTACTTATCCCGTTGTGGCGTTGCTACCCCAGCGGCATCTAGCCCGCCCTGGCGGGACAGTGGCCCTAGTATTTTCCTGATGTTTTGCTTTATCTAAACAATGACGGTTTGGGTCGTTACAATTTCTCACGTGAAAAAAGAAAATAAAATTGAAAACAAATTTATAAAGGTCGTTGGACTCCAATAAGTTCTTTCCTCCAAGAAATCGAGCACTACTTTGGATCGATCACTAGGAACAACTTCTCTTGATCTCTCCTTGTTTCAATGTATATAATAAGAAAGCACACCTACAATTCAATTCTTTCATTTAGTAGAACGTGGACCTCTAAAATTAAACCCAATGTCTACGTAGGTTCAAATTCAATAAAAAAAAAATCTCCATCTTATTAGATCAGATTAAAATAAAATAGATTTATTCCTTATAACTTTCATAAAAATGAAATTTTACCTTATATATATATGCCATAAAGA
Source organism: Solanum piurae (assembly GCA_029582685.1). Lineage (NCBI taxonomy): Eukaryota > Viridiplantae > Streptophyta > Magnoliopsida > Solanales > Solanaceae > Solanum > Solanum piurae. Next base: position 8,073 of record JAJOOO010009154.1, on the reverse strand, counting down.
ACAATTATTTGTACGTCTGACCTCGAAGGACCAATGCACATTGGTCCGGTTGTGAGCACTTTTGATTGTTTGCATATTTGACAGATTGCTTTTCCAGTGGCGGACCCACCTTAATACAAGGGGTTCATCCGAACCCCTTTCGGCGACAAATTATATAATTTATACATGATTAAAATAACTTTTTAGGTATATATATAGTAGATGTCGAACCCCCTTCGACTACTTCGTGTGTCTATTTTTTCATATTTTGAATCCCTTGTTGAAAATTTTGGCTCCACCACTGCTGCTTTTTAGTGTGTGAGAACATCTTTACGTCGGAATAGCTTATTTCATTACCATAATATAGATGACAGAGTAAATAATTACGAGACTAATAAATATTTCTAATTAAACGCATTATAGAATAATTCAGTATATACGATAAATATATGCATATTGAATTATAAATAGTTGTCAATTACAATTATAATGAGGGATAGACTCAGAATGAAAGAGCAGTGAAATAAGGACAATTAAGATAGTCACAATCTGAAGATTAGGGTGTATCCAAAAGGTCGATCCCTTTCACGTGGCAACCTATGTAGTGTCCCATGGGTTTTTTTGTTTATGTTGGTCTACTTGTTCTCTATTTTACCTCAAACTTGACACATTTTTTGTTATTTTTCATCACTTTTCCCTAATATATTTAACACGACATAACTTGGGATTGTGACATGAAATTGACACGTCCTTTTCCTGTATTATCAATTTCACTTCGTTCTATAGCTTAGGACAAACGATTTTCAATCACTCAATTATTATTTTTTTTAAAAGAAAATAAGATGGTGCTAATTAATGAAATTTAATACCTAAGTTCTCATGCTAAAATTTAACCAATTCCTTTAGAAATGGTTTTTATATTATACCTAGAGAATTCAATAACATGCAAGTATTTTATATTTAACTTACCTATACAAACAATAGAATTTTGGGTGATAACCAAGCTTGTATGTCCTTAGAAAGAAAATGGATGAGCTATGGCGCAACAACTTTAATTTCATGCCATTATTGCACTCTTGCTTCTTGTTTTCCTATTCTTATGAATTTCCAATATTTATATTAAAATTAGATTACAGAAATTCGTGCTAGCGCGGGCCTAATATGTGTTATCTTTTTATCTCAATTTATGTGACACAAATAGAATTTAGAGAACCAATCAATTTTTAATATAATTTTAGATATTTTAAGATAAGGAGCTTGTACCAAGTTACTACTCCATATGTGTGTTGTGCACCCTTGCATGACTATCAAATTATTTTTGGGAACATTAAATTTTGTGATATGAAATATATACGCTATATTTAAAAGTATAAATTACAGACACATATTTATAGGACTAGATGGTTATGACTCGTATCAACACGGGCACAACATTGTATTTTCAAGCGGTGGATAATTTGAGTAGAGTCATTGAGTAACAGGATAACAATAAAGAACCATATCAAAGTTGCACAATTTATGCTCATAAACATGAATCTGTCTCATATGAGTATTTTCAAAAGTTGCACATTTTGAAATGCACATATCAAAGCTATCTTGCTAATTTATCGCGTAGATTCTACCATGTCTTTATAAATTTTCCATGGCTCAATCAATTCTCAGTTCTGTTTCCAGAAGGCTGGTATCTATATCTTCATTGCTTATAAAATTTGTTTATGGAGTGTAGAAAATATAGAAATTACCCATTTGAGAGCAAATAAATCAATCTCCACCATGGATTACACTTTCCTTTTTGCATTTTATACTCGTAAATTAATTGAATGTCCATTGTTGATTGCAAGAGAGTCTCTTTGGTGTATTGTTGCAACTTGCAATCCTAGCTGTTGTAGCTTTGATATACCACGTAGCTTTGATATACCACAAAGAGCAGTTTTATAACTTGACATTCTAGAACAATTATTTGATGCGCTTCATACTTTGCCCTCACTTAAGAAGAAGAGAAATGATAAAGCAATCAAAATTATTTGTTACTTTTGCACACCTTGATATAGTGAACCTTAAAATGTTTGCCACCTTCTAGCTCTTCAACTTCTTCTATATGCAACACGAGAGGGTGATTGCTGCATGTATTAAAGAGGAGGAAGATTTCTACCGGCCGTTCAAGTTCATATGTGTAGAGAAGAATTGAACTTTGTGCGGGTTTCCTTTGTGAATTTCATCTCACCTCCAACTTCTAGTGGGAACCTGCAAATTTCTTTCACATTCCTTAAATTTCTTAGATGGTATTCTAACAATTTTGCAGCCTCCACAAATCAAAATGAATCATTAACAAAATACAATATAGCTATATCTATCAACAAACACAAGTGGATATATCTGTACAAATATCTAAGGAGATAAAATTAAGTCTTCTCATTTGCTCAAGTACCCATTTTAGTACTTGCAAAGCTTACTATCTAAAAGTAGAAAATTTAAGAATGTAAAATGAAACTGATCAAATCGATAGAATTTCTAAGAGACTTGAAGAAGAGTATATTTACTTGATAAGAGTAAAGAAATTTCTCATTTCGCACTATTACATATATGAAAATAATGATCAAACTCGATTCAATGGTCAACCAATCGAGTTGCATTGCTTTTCCAATTAAGAGTTCTTATGTGTTTACACATCCCTTTAGAGGCAATGAGAGGCTTAACATCGGTTCCAATGTAAAGCAAGCCTTGCGAATGATGGTGGCTCCATACACGTAGATATAGACCTTGAAACCATAACAAAGACAAGACAGTTATAGGGAGGACATACCTCTCCCAAGCCTAATGAATTGGAAATGGCGCTAGATCTACCGGATAATCAAGTTGCATCGGAATGTCTACTGTAACGGCCTGATTCCATTGTTAGGGAAAAGCCAATGGGAAAATAATTGGGGCCAGAAAACTTTTGAGTAGTAACTTGGAAATTCCTAGCCTAGTCAGATTTGGACAAAATCTGAGTCATGTGAGGTCTAGGAAAATATGGTAATGAATGAGAGATATAATTATGTTTTTGATCACATGAGTAGATAACTAAGACGTTAAGAAAACAGTACCGACTTTACGAAATTGAATTCGGGCGAGTAGAACTCTAAAAAATGATCTTAGCGTGAACGAGTACTTTCTGAGTGTCATAGGATGAAGGTGTGTTGTGAAATGGGGGTTAGAAAATCTTAATTTAGCTCTTTGTTTCCGTGCAAGCCGCCAAGGCGGAATTATTCCCGCTAGGGCGAGACCGATGTAGTGGGATGAAGTCCGTTGTGGCGGGACAGTTGCCATATAAGTCGGAAATAAATCCCAAAAATATTATTTTCTGCAAGTTTCGTTCTTGAGAGCTAGGAGGCGACCCTAGATGGTTTCTTACAGTTTTTCACAACTTTTGGTGCTAAAGGTAAGGTTTTTACTCCCCTAATCCGTATTTTGATCCGTAGAACGTATTTTCTTGGGTAATTATTGTTAAAGGAAGGTTTTGATCTGGGGATTATGGTGGGAAAAGCCCTAATCTGGATATGGTGATCAAGGGTTCGACCTAGGGTTGATTTTATTGATTTTAATCCAGGTATTTAGGTCTTTTTTATTGATCCTCGTGTTATATTGATTGTTTGTAGAGAAAGAACAAGCGGAAAGAATCCGAAAATGAAAGAATCAAGTTTCTTAGGATATTCAAGCTTTGTTCGAGGTAGGTGATGGTTGTGATTTCATGTTAGTGTGATGTATGTTAGTAATTAATTCATTATAATGCATGTATGTATGCGAATATTGCATTATTGATCACACTAATCGTAAATGAGTATGATTGAATAATTGTATGTCATGAATCAACACTTGATTGTATGATTATGAGAACGTACATTGTGCTTGTGATTGTGGCTTGTTGAATGGATTGGGTGTTACGTTCCAACACACTAACTTAGATCAGGTGCCACGTTCCGCCGCATATATGGGATTAGGTGTCAGGTCTGGCACACTAACTTGGATCGGGTAGCACGTTCCGGTACACTAACAGTTTGGGTATGGGTTCCATGAGAGGACCATTGAATTGGGTTCCATGAGAGGACCATTGACTTGTCATATATACTTGTTATTGAGAATGTGGAATTGTACATTGCTCCGAAAATGATAACTGATATATATATCGATAGCCGGAACTAATGACTGGTATTATAAAGTGAAACCTAGGATTCTACATAGCCTTTAAGTTAACAAAGGAAGAAAGGCTTGCCTAGATCTCGTATTCCATCTGCCATAGACGCTTTCTTTCTTTTTACTATGCAAGCAAGCCGGGGAGTGAGGAAAGCAGAAGTGGGACAGGAATAAACCAGTAGCAAGAAAAAGGGTACCAAGCATTCCGGGCATTTCTCTTATTAAAGGATATATATATATATATATATATATATTCTGTAAATGCGTGTTTTACTTTGTTGTGGCTCCTTATATATATTTCGCTTACTGGAATAGCCGCGTGATCGTACCAGTACACTGTGGTTGTGTACTGATACTGCACTTGCTTGTTCTTTGTTGAGTGCAGGGCATCTTCAAGCGGCTATTGATAGACCTCAGCTAGGTGACTATTGAGTGTGACCAGATTCAAGGGTGAGCCAGTTCTTTCAGGCTGCCATGGATCTTTCTTGTTTAAGTCCACTCTTTTCAGACTCAAACTATTTGTTAAAGGTGTTTGTTTAGTTTCGGGGTTGTATCCCTTGTTTTTAGACTTGTCGTTAGTAGATTTTTGGTACATTGACTTTCAGGTTCTAGGGATTTTTTCCGCATTAGTTGTTAGACGCTAGTTGAACTTCCGGAGTTTATGGGGACTCCATATTAATTATATATTTATTTAAACCTGCTTCCGTAGCTTTAAATGCGTGATATTTTGGTCAAATTGCTTAGTTGGGATGTAGTAATGGCTCTCCCACCGGAGGGTTAGTGTGGGTGTCAATCATGACGGTCTGGATCGTGACATCTACGCTCCCATATTAAAGAAGAGTTAAAAATCTAGTGGGTTGACGAATCGTTGGTTTACACAAATAGCTAATATTACTTGAGTTGTAAAGTAAAAAAAAGGCTAACCAACTTTTTGTCCAGAAAGCACAACAAAAGAATAGTAATAGGCAGAAGCAGTGGTAAGAAGGCCTATCTCAAGTGAAATAAATAACAATAAGCATTCAGTTGTCTTCACAACGGGGCAACAACCCTGATTTTGCCAGACCCCAAAAAATGGACAAATTCATTTTCTTAGGAACACATACAAGATTCCTCACTATACTTGAAATCATATTGGGATTTATAAACGATCTATTAGACAATATCTTATCCTTTATTATTTTCGAAGAATGACAGTTGGTCTTTGAAAACTAATTAAATTTGAAAAGTAATAATGCACGATACCTCTTTAATTTGGATTAATCATAAATCGTACAAAAGAAGATGTATAGAATTACCACTCAAGAGTGAGTTAGTACCTTAGATTTTTGTAAAACGCCAAAAATCAGCCTACATTGGATGTTTCTTGTAGTCTTACTCTTCCTCAAATCAAATAAAAAGAGTAAAAACCATACCAAACACCAAAATAAAAAAAAATTCAGTAGTTGTAAACAATACTCATGATTTTATTTTTGACCTAGACAAAGAAAGAAAAATATCCAAGTAATTAACAATCATACCTTGCATATTTTGTGGAAGATGATAATATATAGCTAGCATGGTGAACCAAGTCAAGAAGAATGCTTGCTCAATCGCGAGAATTGATTGTTGCATCATAAAAAGGACAACTCAATTTTTTTCATAATATGATTTATTTCTTCTCTAATTAATTGAAAAGAAAGACAAAATCCATAATAAAAATGATCATGATATATCAGATTGTAATGACAAATACTAATAAATAGAGCAATTTTTGGAAAAAAAATACTCACCCCCAATTAACCTGAATCTCAATGGTGCAATCCACGGGAATAAGCCAATTTCGAAAAAACAACATGCAATAACTATTAAATTCACAAGTACAAACCAATTATATATTGAAAATAAACTAGGAGATATAAGGATGTATAATTGAGGGAGAGGAAGAGTAATAGAGAAAACAGAGAGTTCAATGTTTGTCCTGAAGAAGATGTGTGTCAATTAAATTAAAGTTACTTTCAATGTAATGAACAAAGAAGAAGGTTTGTGTGTGTGTTAAATTTTTTAACAAAGACACGTGGGAACTTAGAGAAATTACACGTCAAGATTATCAAAGGTAGTACTTGATTTATGAAGTGGGCCCTAATAATACTTGAATTACTTTTGGAATGAAAAACTTTTTCGTGCATTGAAAGTGCCCTAAATAACTTTGCCATTGTTCGCCATTTTAAAACTATCATTTCTAAATATGAGTAAATATACATATAATATAATTTTTGTTTGGTAAGTTTATTTTTTGTTTATCAAAGTGAACAATTCAAAACATGCATCCAACTAGCAGGCTTGGACATGAAGCCCCAAGCTTTATCAAGCATCACATTCTGATAATTATCCATATGCAACTATGACTTAGGTATATACATATAATATACATGCACTATATAGATAGTATACATATATATACAATTAAAATATACAAACAGTGTATACTTAGACTAGATTGATAAATTAGTTGGTCGGTACATTTACATAACTATTAGGAGTACTATTTTCTGCTTTATGGTCTCTTTGATAATTTAACAATTAGGCAACATCGTGATATAAATATTTTGCTTCCTTTTGAAAGACTTCCTCTTTTGACGGGTACGAATAATTATCTCCATATTGTAAGAATTGATCAAATATCCCATGAGATTAACGTTATTATATAATGAATATTTCTATTGTCCATCATTTTGTACTATTATATGTTTTCTGATAACTCCATGAATGGAGGTTGAGAACTAGAAGCAATTACAGAGCATTTGAAGGAAGAAGAAGGAAGAGAAGATTGTATTAATGTCTTGATACAATGAATTTGTACATGTATGCCCTTTTATACTATACTATCAATGAAAGGGCAAAATATCTCTTAACAACTTTGTAACTAACTACTGCCACCTCATCAGCTTGTAACTAACTTTTACATGCTATACCTAACATAACCATATAGCTTGTTAGTTCTTCACTACACTTGCTAACACTTCCCCTCAAGCTTATGGTTGAAATACATTCTTCATTCCAAGTTTGCTTAGTAGTAGATTGTGTTGTCCTTGTCCAAGACTCTTTGTAAGTAGATCAGCCAGTTGATGCTTGGTGTTAATGTATTCTTACTGCAGTACTCCTTGACAGATTCTTTCTCTCACAAAATGACAGTCTATGTGTTTTGTACGCTCATGAAAGATAGGATTGATAGCTATTTGGATGGCTGCCTTGCTATCACATACCATTTTGATTGGTAATGTTACATTGACTCCCAACTCCTTGTATAAGCCTATTAACCAAGTTATTTCAGCTGCACATGTAGCCATGCTCCTGAATTCTGCCTCAGCTAAGTTTCTTGACACAGTTCCTTGCTTTTTAGACTTCCAAGATATTAATCCTCCTCCAAACTTCACCAGATACCCTGTAACTGACTTCCTTGTTTCAAGACATGCCCCCCAGTCAGAGTCACAATAAGTTGTTAGCTGTGTGGTTTGTTCTGCTGGCATTAGTAGTCCTAGACTAAGTGTAACGACTCGGAAAATGATAGAGTGAAACTAGAGCCTCATATGTGAGTTTGGAGTCGAGAACTTAATGAAATGATGAGAAATGGCTTTTGAAGTTTAGTTTAAAGAGATTTGAGGTCAAACGTCAAGAAATGACCGTGACGTCCGGAAACTAGTCATTTGAACTAGTAAGTTGTAAGGGTCTTGTCGTTGAAGTTTGGAGTGTTGTTTAAGGGCTTAAGGGGTTGATTAGCTAGTTGATTAATCACGTTTATAAGCTAGCAAGACCTTAAGCTAGGTCATGAAATCATTTAGAACCGAGACCCTCAAAACAGTCCCCTAAAAACAGTTTTTTTAGTTTTAAGTTAGGTGTGAGGGTCAACTTTAATTGGTCATATCTTTTAGCTAAAAACGAATT
>JAJOOO010009153.1:0-23889 GCA_029582685.1 Solanum piurae | reverse complement strand
TACGTGATCATCTAAAAAGTATGACCCGTTAAAACCCATGTTTGGCTACATGGTTCTTATGGAGAGTTGAGTTAATATGAACTCGTGTCCCCACTTCGGTGCTCAAGACTACTCCCAAAAATACTTTAGCTCATAAGTGTTTTAAACACATCTTTCTTTAGTTTGAGATAATTACTCAAAAATCTAGCCCGAAGGCTCACTTGAAATCGATGTTCCTTTTTCTTGAAAACTAGCCCAAAGGCTCTTTTGGAAATCATAGTTCCTTTCTTACTCAAATGTAAAAACATTGATAAACTTCCTTGGGAATACTTAGTTCCCTAATAGCTTTTGAGAAATGAACTCAACTTTAAACTCTTGACTTAACTTGAAACTCTATGCTCTTTACTTGACTTGAAACTTGAGTATTAAAATGAAGTTAAAACGTTCAATAAAGACTCTTGAACAACTTTGAAAACTTGCTTTGACTTACTTCTTAACTTCTAGACTTGACTCTAACTTCACTTGACTTTGATCCAAACTTTCCTCGAATTGGATTATGAATTCAAGGGTAATGATCTCATGTTATTGGATGAGTTCTTGACGTTTAGACGTACCTTGGAGTGTTGGAAACAACTATGAAACATAGGTACAATACTAAGGAACATGCATGAAAAAGTGGGGAAAGAATGGGAAAGGTTGGCGTCCTTGGCGCTCTGAGAGACGCGGGGCGCCAGACCACAAAGCTCAGAAGGCCTGATGGGGCGCACTGGCAGGCGCGGCACCCCAAGGGTGAAAGTTCAGAACTCACTTTGTGGCGCGCTGGCTGGCGCGACGCGCCACCCCTTTTCCCCGAAAACTTGACTTTTCTCCTTAGTTTCTCCAACTCTAAACCTTCCCAATTTCAAAGTTTCCAGCCCCAAACACTTAGAATCATAAAGACCCTTAATGTACAACAGATTCAACTTGGAAATACAACCGGAAACATGTCCCAAAACAACAAGGAACTTCAACAACACAATCAACAACCTCAACAACACAACCAACAACTTCAACAACACAACCAATCTTTTCTCGGAAATAAAACGAGTTTGGCGTGTGGGGGAAAGAACCAACCCAACACTATGAACTCACATACCTAGTAGGGATCACCCCCGACGATATCCACGACGATCTTTGACGAATCCTTGCTTGATCTTCTCTTTCTCCTCTTCTTCTCCTCTTCACTCTCAAACCCTTACTCTCACTCTTGTAAAAAAATGGGAAAAACTGATCTAAAATCAGTCTAACACACTAATATAACCAAAAGAATTTGTTAGGGAAAAGATCAAAATACCCTTAAAATTTCCGGACGGACCTCCCTGCCAACTGCCCAACTTCCAAAGGGCATAACTCACTCATACGAACTAGGAATCGAGCAAACTCGGTGGCGTTGGAAAGATCATTCCACGATCTTCGCAAACATAACTGGAACTAAACCTAACTCATCCTTATCTAGGAGTTATGATTGTTCAAATTTGGCCAAAACTCACCTTGTTTCCACACTTAACCAAATTTCCAGATTTTTGAATTCTTTCCAAAAATGACTAATTTCAAATTTCAAGTCTCTTCATAGTTATTTCAAATTGCCGGATGTTACAATAAATATAGGTTTGTTTCTTCTAACACAATAACAATAACATCCACAATGTAGTCATTTAAAGAGTCTTGTTTATGGGGAGATTTTCCCTCAACAATTTTAATAAAAAAAATTATTAGTTTTTCGTATGTATAGCCAATTGGCTAAACCATATAATAATATTTTGTTTTAGTATAAGTTTTTGTGTCGTCTAATTTATCAACTATATGATTTGTAAATTGTAAGCTTCCGCATGACGCCCTAATTACCCTTCAGAACCCAACACTTTGTTTGGGGGAGCAAACCTATTCAACAATAGTTCTCTTGCGCTTCATGCTTGACTCAATAATTTATAAATCTTGAAATCTCCTACAAAATAATATAAAAACAATATTGATAATAATAAGAAGAAAAAAGGTGGGAGATATAGTGTAATATATGCAGCCCTATATTAACAAGATTACATGATTCAAACTATGATTAAAGTGAGTGTTAGTTGTTTGGATGGTCACTTAACTTAAGTTAAATGATAATCTTCGAGGGACTATGATTATCATTTATCGTAAGTTGAGTGACTATCCATACAGCTAACTCTCAGTTTAATCATAGTCTAATTCATGTAATCTTGTTATTAGATACTGTTCTTACTCAGCAAGATAGCTGTAAAAGCTTATCAAACAGTGATTTAAAGCGTTGATGATTTGTATTAAAAAATGTTCCGGTGAGTGGTCTTGATGTTGAAGTCCCGATCGAATTTCCATGTTCAAGGAACTTGTGGTGTTTGATGCAGGCCGTAGAAACAGTACACCATATTACTGTTTCTATGGTCTAAATCAAACACGACAGGCTCCTTCAACATGGAAATTCAATCGGGACTTCACCATCAAGACCACTCACTGGAACATTTTTGAAATACAAATCATCAACTCTTTAAATCACTGTTTGATAAGCTTTTACAGCTATCTTGCTGAGTAAGAACAGTATCACAACAAATCAATGAACGAACTTGTTCCTTTTATGCTTCTGGTTTTGTATCTTTCTTTTTTTTAACCATGTTAATAAGATTAGCAAAAATTACAGAGTCAGAGCGGGACATGGCAACCTAACCTCCAGACACAAAAAGAGTGTTTACAGTGGAGTTAATACTCCTAAGAGATCTTGTCTAAGACTAAGAGTTTTGGCACATTGAAGTGCTATAAACCTACATAAACATAGAGATAACTAATAGCTAGATTTAGCCTAAGCATATTGGCATCTACAAAAGAAAGGGGAATCATGGGGGCTCGTAGCACTAAGAAGAGTGTTTTTCTGCTCGTCTTCGAAAGGACGGAAGTTGCATCTTATCCATTCTAAGGGGGCCAATAGCCTCCTTAGGAAGGTCTTCTTTATGTAGGAAAACTTTATCTTCTTAAAGGGTGGTGGCATGCTTTGCAAGAGCATCTGTGACTCCATTACTTTCTCTATAGCAATGACTAATCGTGACATTCTTCTGATGCATTTTGTGTTGAATATCATTGATTATATTCTGCAGCCTCCAAGAGGGTCTGGTCACCCCTTTGATCATGTTGATAACGATCATCGAGTCTAATTCCATTTCAATGTTCCTGATGTTTTTGTCACAGCACCATGAAATTCCTATTAAGGCAGCACAAGCTTCACTAAAGTTGTTAGTGTAGAAATGAGTCGGATACGCAAAGGTCATGACTAAGTCCCCATTTTTATTTCTAACAATTACGCCAGCTCCCGCCTTGTTTTGAGCTTTCATGAAACCTTCATCAGTGTTCAATTTCCAAGTATCATCACTAGGTTTGTTCTAGCAAACTATCAAGATGATGATAGTGATTTTGTAATTTTCAGTTGTATGACATACTTGCTTCCAGTCCCAATGTTGGTCCATCCTACTAAACATTTTTTGTATCGATTCTTTAACCTGAAAGAGAATTTTGTGGCAAATGCTATTTGTGTTGACCTGCTTATGCTCAAATCTCGTAGTACACCTTGCTTTCCAGATTTCTCAACATACAATGATAGGGGTAATAAGGATTAAAAACCTATGTACCACATTTTTGGGTGGTAAGGTCCACCATTGATCGAGCATGTTCTCCATGTTTCGACTGGTCAGTTGCAGCCCGAGGGGAGAAGTTATCTGTTGCCAAACTCTTTTTGCTAGATCACTAGCTATAAAGAGATGATTAATGGTCTCTTGTTTGGTTTCCCTGCAACATGAGCAATTAAATCCCAAATTAGTTTGAAATCTAAGAGTCGAGGCATCAACAAGAATTATTTTTTTAAGAACTTTCCACATAAAAAAAGAGATTTTGAATGGAATTTCTTTTATCCAAATAACAGAGTTACAAGAGTTAGGAGAACTTCTCTTTCTGAGGTTACCGAATACCGAGGAGCATATGAACTCACCATTGGAAGTTAACCTCCAAACGGCTGTCATTTTGTTCTCTGTTGCCAATATGGATGTTTTTCACAATATTCAGAATATTCCCAGGGATGATAAAATTGAGCCTGTCCAAGTCCCAATCCCGACCTTGCAAGAAATTGTTACCTTTCAAGTTGCTAGGTTTGTAGGGTGGGTTTGCTAAAGAATATAGAGATCCTTGTAAAGTCCAATCATCCCACCATAAGTAGCATTCACCTGAGTTGACTTTCCAGCAAATATATTTTTCAGCCTTGTCCCTCATGAACAGAATCTCCCTCCAACTACTAGAATCTATGGAGGGGCGACCTTGGACATAGGATTGCTTCTTTGGCAATACTTAGCTTCCAATAAATCAGCCCAAAGAAATTTCTCTGTTCTGAGTCTCCACCATCTTTTAGAGAGAAAGAAAGACAAATATCATGTAGGCTCTTGAATCCAAGGCCCCTTTCCTTTTTTGGGTAAAACATATTTTCCCAAGATGACCAATGATATTTATTTTTTCCATCCTTTTGCCCCCAGAAGAAATTTGAAAAGTGCATCTCAATCTCCTTAATCACAGTAACAAGAGGCTTTAGAGCAGCGAAAATCTGAAGCGGTTGAGACTGAAGGACGTGTTGTATAAAGAAAACTTTACCACTAGGGGATAGAAACCTCCCTTGCCAACTTGCTAATTTATTCATCATCTTTTTAGCAATTTCAGCAAAGTAGTTGATCCTTTTTTTTCTAAATATATGGGGCAACCAAGGTATGTGAAAGGAAAGGTAGACTGTTTATACCATGTCCATCTCTTAATTCTTCTCTGTGTAAGTCTGTCAGTCTTGTCATGAGTAAGGAAGAAGCTTTTATCATTATTAATTTCCTGACCAGATGCCCTTTGATAGCTCCTCAATTGCTTCATAATCAAGTTGATAGATCTTTTGTTCCCCGAGGTAAAGAAAACCAAATCATCTGCATAGCTCAAATGATTAATTTGTGGACCTCTTTTGTGCATCGAGAACCCAATAAAGTCCTCTCTTTGGTGAAGAAAGTTAAGGGGCTTGGTGAGGACTTCTGCTGCTAAAATAAATAGAGCGGGACAGAGAGGATCGCCTTGTTTATGACCTCTGGTTGATTTGAAAAAAACAAATCCAGTGTCATTGATAATGATTGAGTACCAATTATTGGAAATCAGTCAGAAAATCATTTCAATAAACTTTTCAGAGAATCCAGTCTTCCTCAAGACATTAGAGAGAAATGTCCATGAAAGCTTATCATAAGCTTTGGACATATCTAGCTTAATAACCACATTACCTCCTCTATTCTTGCTTCTAGATCCTCGGATGATCTCCTGTGTAAGGAGAATATTCTCTGTAATCAATCTTCCTTTAACAAATCCTGATTGATTTCTGAGATCAATTTAGGAAAGATAGAATTCACCCTAATAAATATAATTTTGGAAATTATCTTGTTTGAGAAGTTGCACAGACTAATAGGTCTGAGTTGAGAGAAGATATCAGGAACATTCACTTTAGGAATCAATCCTAAGAATGTGCGTGTGAAGAATTTGGTCAGATCGGCACTCTGAAAGAAAAGAAACCACAAAGTTAATTATATCCAATTTGATAATATTCCAAGTTACCTGATAAAAAAGTCCATTGAATCCATCAGGCCCTGCTGAGCTATTTGGATCCATGGAGAATATAGCATATTTGATATCATCTTCTGTGGGTGTGGAATGGAGCATGATATTGTCATCCTCGGTGATAATTTGTTGACAATGTTTGATAATATGCATATTGGAGTTGCTAGGTTGTTGAGCAAACATGTTGCTGAAGAAGTCAATGGTTGCGTCTGATATGTTCTCTTTACCTTCAACCCAAGTATTATGTTTGTCTTTGATCTTATTAATTTGAAACCTCCTTCTCCGATCCCTAATGACAGTATGAAAGTACTTGGAATTTGTATCCCCCTCGATAATCCATTTTAGTCTAGCCTTTTGTCTAAGGATAGAGTCTTGCCGCTTGAGCCACTTGATGTATTTTGCTTGAGTTCTATGAAGCGCTTCCCAATTATGATCAGAATCATCTATATCATACAGATCTTCAAGATGGTTAATTTCATGTTCTAATGCCATAACCTTATCAAAAACATTTCTGATGCATTCCTTAGACCATTTGCTAAGCTCTTTAGAAAGAGCTTTAAACTTCTGGTGTAAAGACCACATAGCATTACTGTTGGAATACTGACCCCCAGATTTACCTAAGGAACAAGTATATTCTATTTGTTCCTTTGCAGATTACAACAGTTACGTTATGTTTACAAATAAAGTAATGACACAATATTTTATCGCAGAAAACCCCGGCTCATAAAGGGTAAAAAACCACGACCTACACCTCTGTAGGATTTAACTCCAATTCATTAAACTCTAAGCCTCAACAAAAGATTACAAACTTATGTAACCTAAGGAATTATAAACTCTAATTCCTAGATGCCAACAACCAACTAGATCGTCGACCCTACTTCAAGTTATGAATTTGGATTACAACTCTTGCAATCCTAGGAACTAACTCTAATTCCTAAACTCCAACACAAACCCTCCAAGGTTTATGTTCCCAAGTCTTTAAGTAACCCCAAATTGAAGACTCTATTCCTAATCTAGTTTATACTTCACTAGATCTAGCAAGAATTAAAGATACAACTCGATAAAAACTCAATACAAGCAATCTTTACTTAAGAACTATAAAACATAAGCCTATGAATCAGTTCTTGAATTCTTGTTTCCTTGCGTTGGCTACACTTTGTAATCAGAAATCACTCAAATATGAACTCCCTCTATTTGATTGTATTCTACTTGTAACTGTCTTTTTAAGTGCACAATCTTTTCTGACGACAATATTGCCCTATTTATAGATCACAACTTCTCAAAGTCTTGTTCAACTCAAACTAGATTTTACCGCAACCTCAAAGCCTTGCTCAAATCGAACTTGAATTTACCGCATCTTTTAAGCCTTGTTCGACTCGAACTCTACTTCACAACTTCTTTGGTGTAGTTTCCTTACTCGACTTGGCTTTGATTTATTTCCTTCTTGAATCTTTATTCACGCCGTTCTACTTCCTTCTTTGCTTATGCTTCCTACTTCTCTTAGGATTTCTTTATGAAAGGAAACCTTTTTGCACTGGTTTCTTGTCGAAAAAGCAACCCTTCCACCGCTTTATAACTTCTAATTCGCGTGGTTGACGTTCTCCTTATCCCAGTCGGATTCGGTCTGAAAGGAACATGTCGGCGCAACCGGTTCCTTTCATTTGTCCCTCTATTTTTCAATTATCAAAATCTTTCTCGATCTAACAAATTCCCCCTTTTTTATGATGACAAACCATTGCTTCTTGTGTGAATAGATCAATCTGTGTTATGTCAGTTTCTTAAAACTCAATACACAAAGCAAACACATTAGAGGATCATGTTAGACCAATTGGGTTATAAATATTACACAAGTATGCACTTCCCCCTTTTGACATCATAAAACACTGTGAAGGCATACACCACACGAAGAGAAGCAAATTCGATACGCATGGCTACTGGGACTATCACCTACACAAACACTTAAAAATGAAGACCTCAGTTAGCTATAGCAAAGTATTTACACAAACATAGGAGATAGACATGAACTTGAAACTCAAACCCAACATTAGCATTAATCAAAAAGCATATACACCACAAATGTAATCAAAATTAAAGATAGAATCAAGCACTTGTGATGAGAAAAAATTGGGAAGTCAAAGGCTAGAGTGGCTAGGTAATAGCAAAAGATCGGGCATGAGAGGGTAAATAAAAGTCCTTTATCAGCAGCACAAAAAACATCTTTTGGATTAACAAAATTAGTAGTCTTCTCAATTTCAAAGGTAGCCTTGGTCTATGCAAGCTCAGCCTTGAGCTTTGTGTTTTATTTTACTTTAGAAGGCAGGCATGTTCAAGATAATAGTTCATATGCAGCTGGTTCATGGCATTCTGGTGAGTGACACATATGACTTCAATTTCATCTTATTTTTTTCCGTTTTGTATCACCTTTAAGGAACTGGTTCAATCTCTAGAGAAACAATAATTCACTCATCTATAACCCCCAAAATCAGTAATCACCTTGCCTAAGAGCATTGTCCGCTTCCCAAAGTTCACAACTCTAATTTCAATAGAGTCATCTTTAATTTCAATAGAGTGAGTAAGAGGGAAAAATTTTCTTCAGCATCATTTGTAGAGGAACATGTTCTCCCAATCTGTTACCTAGACGTGGTACAATCAGGTGCAGCACCAACTATAATAATTTTTTACATCAACCCTAAATCTCAGTTTATATGGATCCCAATAGAAGAACTAAGTTTGATATAGGGGTCCCCCATTGATTCCCCCTCACTAGATGCACCCAAGTTGAGCCTAACAACTGAACTTTGTTCAACTGTAGGGTCCCCAACATATTCCCCCTCACAAGGTACATCCTCCAAAACTTCCTCAGTAATTTTAGACACACCCACTACAGATTTCCCCTAAGAACCAACACTACCTACTTTCTACACCACAACCTCTATTTTATAAGGCACCAAAGTAGAGGTGTCATCCAACGAAGTCATCTCAATCATAACATCAGATAGACCATCACACTGGATAAGGCTTTAAATATGCTTTTAATAAGGTATTTGTTTAGTAGTATTGAGAGTCCGTTGAGATGAAGGGTTTTATCTTGGGTAGAGATATGGTTATATTTTATCACAAAAAAGCGTGATTAGATTCTTTTAGAGAACGCCAAAAATTGAGCATAGGACATGAATATATCTTTTGGGACAAGTGGAAGGAACAAGTACATGTGCATTGATTTTATATTTAATTATGAATAATTGTAGTGCACATAACTTAGATCTCTGGATAATGCTGAATTTTGCTCCAATTTTACTAAGTCTCTCTCCTGTGACAGATGCAAATGCAATGTTATAATGCATGAGTAGCTTGACTTCAAAAGTGGTATAGAGACATACAACTAAATGTACAAAACTGAGCATAAAATTCAAGATTAGAAGGCAGTATGCACAATGTTCATTAGCCACTGAGGGATACTCATGTGATTTTAATCATCCCCAAGTTCCAACATGTTCCTTTAAAAGTGTTTCTCTAGGTTGATCACCCTTCTTAGTTGATGGACTCATAATTTCCATACTATGATCATTTGAGTGAGCCTCATAAGACTTTTCATTTTGTAATTATGAGATACCGCATAGGTTGGACCTGTTTCTTTCACATGTTTCTTCATAATTTATTTGGAGATTCTTGACAACTCATAATTATCATGCAGGCTTATTTCTCCTATTTTTCCAACTTCTTTGATTTGACCAAAAAGATTTTTCATCACCAAAACTACTATTCCATTCTTTTCTTCTAAAGGTGAGAGGAATCTCTTCTAGTATTAATCATGTGTCTGGAGCAACATGTGTTCATGTATGAATGTTGCTTGCTTCCTCTCACTTTTCCTACAAATTCAAAGATTAGATTTAGGAACCCAGACTAGCTTGGGTCCTTTGTATTGATAAAAGGATGAATGAGATCTTTATTAATCCATATTGGTAAAACATTTTTAGATTTTTTCTTTTGCCCCAACCTGTTCCTTTGACGTGATTCCTTTTTTTTAACAGGATTTTTCTATTTCAGGTAGCTTTGAAGTTTTTATTCATGTGAGTTATAACTATTGGGCAGGTACCCCTTGAGTGACTAAAACTACCACAATGTGTGCACAAATAAGAGGTTTTCTTAGGGACTTCTTTAACAAAACTTATTCCAGCTTCAGTGTTATGTGTTCTATTATTGAGCTGAGTTACAATCATTGAGGACCGAGTCCATTTGTTTGTCATCTCAAGCTCATACTTAGTTCTAGCCAAGTTAAGATTTATTCTTCTAGATTTTTCCCTTTCAGAAAATAGTTCATCTTTTAACCTCTTTAGATCTTGGTCACATCTGATTTGGTCACCACTATTTTTTTTTCCCATTCCCAGTAACACTTTGTTTCAAAATTTTAGATTTGAGAGCCAAAGTGCAGGAATCAAGTTGTTGTACCTGTTCCTTTAGGAATTGATTTTCTTTCTTGAGATCAGAATTAATTTTTTCAAGATCAATATATTCAAATTTTAAACTGGTCAAGGAAGTCAATAACTGATCTCTATTTTCATTCAACTTTTGAAAATTATCTATAAGAGTTAGAATAAGGGAAGATAATTTTTTCTTTGAAAAACATTGTAGTTTATTTTTAAGGTCAAGAAGATTTACCTCCCTTTTCTCAATGTCCGATTCAGAGTCCTCCATGGCCATCAAAGCAACATCATTTGTATCATCTTTAATTGAGTTGTCTAAACCTGTTCCCCAAGCAGCATACATAGCAATGTCAGATTCTTTTTCTTTGCTCGGGGGTAATTTTTTCTCATAGTTTCCACCTTTCTTGAGGAGCTTTCTGAGTTTTTTGGTGATCACGGCTATGTCCTCATCATCCAGATCAGATTCATCATGACTCTCAATTGCCTTGAAAGAAAAAATCATATCTTTGCTTCTTTTACTCATTTTTGTGTTATCCACATTCATCTCGTAAGTCTTTAGATTTCCTACAAGTTCATCCAAGCTCATGGTTGTCAAATCCTTTGCTTCTCTAATTGCAGTGTCCTTGATCTCCCACGACTTAGGTAGAGTCCTCAGCACTTTATCCACTTGATCCTCAGTAGTATATTCATATCTTAAAGTGATTCACCACTCTCCATCTTAAATGTTTCATATTCAGTTGATAGTCTAGCAATTCTAAATTTTCTTACTTGGGGAGTTCTTTCATGTGTATTGACTAGTGTGTCCAAATTTGTTTCGTTGTAGTACAACTAGAGATGTGATTGAACTCGTCAGGTCCAAGTCCACATACAAGGATGCACTTAGCTTTAGCATTCTTTGCGAGCATTCTATAATCCGCTTCTCCATATTGAGCCTTGGTCTTTGGAATGACTTTCCCTTCATCATCCTTCATCATAGGAATAAGAGGACCATCAGTAACTCTCATCCATAATTCATAGTCATGGGCTTGTAGTAATGTCCATTGAATAGTGGTGGTATGTTGATGTGTTGACCTTCACTGTGTCCAAGAGGAGGTGCAGGATTCATAGTGATCTTGTCTTAAGTTATTAGACTCTACAAAGATAACCCGCTCTAATACCAATTGTTGGAATACTGACCCTCAGATTTACCTAAGGAACAAGTATATTATATCTGTTCCTTTGCAGATTACAGCAGTTACGTTATGTAAAGCAAATAAAGTAATGACACAATATTTTATCGCGGAAAACCCCAGCTCATAAAGGGTAAGAAACCACGACCTACACCTCTGTAGGATTTAACTCCACTTCATTAAAATCTGAGCCTCAACAAAAGATTACAAACTTATGTAACCTAAGGAATTATAAACTCTAATTCCTAGATGCCAACAACCAACTAAATCGTCGACCCCACTTCAAGTTATGAATTCAGATTACAACTCTTCCAATCCTAGGAACTAACTCTAATTCCTAAACTTCAACACAAACCCCCCAAGGTTTATTTTACCAAGTCTTTAAGTCGCCCCAACTTGAAGACTCTATTCCTACTCCAGTTTATACTTCACTGGATCTAGAAAGAATTAAAGATACAACTCGATAAAAACTCAATACAAGCAATTTTGACTTAAGAACTATAAAACGTAAGCCTATGAATCAGTTCTTGAATTCTTGTTTCCTTGCGTTGGCTACACTTCGTAATCAGAAATCACTCAAATATGAACTCCCTCTATTTGATTGTATTCTGCTTGTAACTCTCTGTTTAAATGCGCAATCTTTTCTGACGACAATATTGCCCTGTTTATAGATCATAACTTCTCAAAGTCTTGTTCAACTCAAACTAGACTTTACCACATCCTCAAAGCCTTGTTCAAATCGAACTTGACTTTACCGCATCTTTTAAGCCTTGTTCGACTCGGACTCTACTTCACAGCTTCTTTGGTGTAGTTTCCTTACTCGACTTGGCGTTGATTTATTTCCTTCTTGAATCTTTATTCACGCCGTTCTACTTCCTTCTTTGCTTATGCTTCCTACTTTGTTTATGTTTCCTACTTCTCTTAGGATTTCTTTATGAAAGGAAACCTTTTTGCACTGGTTTCTTGTCGAAAAAGCAACCCTTCCACCGCTTTATAACTTCTAATTCGTGTGGTTGGCGTTCTTCTTATCCCAGTCGAATTCGGTCTAAAATGAACATGTCGGTGCAACCGGTTCCTTTCATTTGTTCCTCTATTTGTCAATTATCAAAATCATTCTCGATCTAACAATTATTGTGTACTGTCGGTTCCCATATAGACCTAACTAAAGGGAGAAAATCCTTGTGTTTTGTCCAAAAATTAAGGAATCTAAAATATTTAGTAATGTTTTGGGAGGCTATGGAACATGACATCAACATAAGATTATAATTTTATCCTATTTTTGCCAAGTGTTCTACTTTGATATTTGGAAAAAATAGAGGCCCATTCATCGTTGTGAAAGACTCTGTCCAGTCTTTGGCTGATTTTGTGCTCCCTTCTTCTTCTATTAGACCAAGTATGCATTTTATCTATGAAGCCAGAGTCTGTCATCCCACAATCGTCCATACAGGTAATAAAATCAATACCTTTATATTGATCATTTCATAATTATGTTCTAGTTATTACTTGTCATTAAACTCTTATAAATTTCATGCATAAATCTTACTACTAGCCAGTTAATAAATGAAATCACTAAAATGCTAATGTATATATAGCTTTAATAGCCAACTTTTTTTTTCTTAATGTTGGCTGCTGCACAGATTATATGAGTGCTAGAGAGACGAAAGATATTCTGAAAAATAGTTTTCTCTATACATCAATGATACAGTAGAAAGCAAATATTTATAGCTATACAATTGGAGGTTTAGAGTTCTATTCTAGGAAGGAGTATATATGGTTATAAATGTATATTATGTAAATCAGTCCTATTCTAAGAAAGAATTTATTTTATGATTACTATATAATTATAGCTTTTCCTAACATGCCCCCTCAAATTGATACTGGTGATCACAAAGTAGCAATTTGGAGATAAGATATTGATATCGCGCTCGTGTCATCGCCTTTGTAAACAAATCAGCAAGTTGATCATGAGAAGGAATGTATTGTAGAGTGATGAGATGATCGATAACCAATTCTCGAATGTAATGGCAGTCCACCTCTATATGCTTTGTGTTTTCGTGTTGCACCGGGTTTGTGGCTATTTTAATCGCACTAGTGTTATCAACATGTAGCACTGTAGGAGATGAATTAGCGATACTGAGCTCAGATAATAGCCGTCGTAGCCAAATAATTTCTGAACTTGCTGCCGACATAGCACAATACTCAGCCTCTGTAGTTGATTTAGATGTACTTGATTGTTTCTTACATTTCCAAGATATCAAGGATGTGCCAAAAAATGCACCAACCAGTAACAGAGCGACGAGAATTAGGACAATTAGCCCAATCTTCATCAGTATATCCTTCAAGATGTATAGAAGAATCAGAACGGAAAAGAACACCTTGACTCATAGAACCACGAACATATCGAATGACACGAAGTAATGTGGTGTGATGTATACGGTAAGGATTAACCACAAACTGACTTAGAACTTGTACTGCATATGAGATGTCCGGCCTTGTCATAGTGAGATAAACTAATGATCCCACCAACTGCCGATACAATGTAGGATCATTGAATGGTTCTCCATCAACCTCCTTGTACTTCGTATTAATCTCCATTGGGGTGTACACAACCTTGTCATCAGTAAAACCAGCCCTTGCAACAAGATCACGAACATACTTTTGTTGTGTAAGCATGATCCCAGCAGGCAAGTATAGAACCTCAAGTCCAAGAAAGTATGTCAGTCGTCCCAAGTCCTTTATCTTAAATGAGGTATGCAAGAATTCTTTCAACTTAGTAATATTCTCTGGATCATTTCCTATGATAATGATATCATCAACATAGATGAGAAGAATTGTGATACCTACTGGAGAAGTACAAAGAAACAAAGAGTATTCTGAAGAACTCTGAGAGAAGCCCGCAGTTTGAATCGTGGATCAAAATTTGTCAAACCAAGCTCGGGGAGCCTGCTTTAAGCCATAAAGAGATTTTCGAAGACGACAAACTGCATTTGGTCTTGGCAGAGCGCGCCCAGGTGGTGGTTTCATAAACACCACTTCTTCCAGATCGCCATGGAGAAATATGTTTTTCACATCCATCTGATATAAGGTCCAGCCTTTCATTGAAGCCACGGCTAATAAAGTTTGTACCGTTGTTATCTTAGCAACAGGTGCAAAAGTTTCCTCATAATCTACCCCATACTCTTGTTTGTACCCTTGAGCAACTAATCGAGCTTTGTAGCGATCAATTGTACCATCTGCCTTAAGTTTAATGGAATACACCCACTTACTTCCAATGAGAACTCCAGCTATTGGTTTATCAACAAATTCCCACGTAAAATTTTCATTCAATGCACGAAGCTCTTATGACATTGCCTCTTTCCAAAAAAATTATGTAGAAGCCTGAGAGTAAGATGTAGGTACATCAATAGAATGTAGTGTGGTATGCATGGCATAAGACTTACCAAATTTCCCTGAAGAGTAACTGAGCCGTTCAGGAGCATGGCGATATGTCCGACCAGATCGGCGTGGGGGAGTAACTGGATGAGACGATTCCTCTTCGGAAGATGAGGATGCGTATGTAGAGTCAATAACCGAAGAACAAGATGGCTGGAGATCATCATGATCATAGTTCATGGGCTGCTCCGGAGGATCAGTAGCTACCACATCATCATCAAACTTATACAAAAAGGAAACAGATTCTAAAGCATGTTTAGAATTGTGTTTGGAAGAAAATTGACCCTAAAAAAAATAACATGTCTAGATACACGAAGCTGGCGACGAGATGTATCATAACATAGATACCTCGTTTGTGTGTCACTGTAGCCCACAATAATACATTGTGTTGCCTTTGCTGAAAGCTTTTGTCGTTCATGTGCTGGAAGATGGACAAAGCAAACACAACCAAAAACTCGCAAGTGAGAAGAATCAAGCTTCTTATGAAATAATTTGAAGTACGGTGTCTCATTAGCAATGACTGGGGAAGTTTGTCTATTAATCAAATATACATAAGTATGTACTGCTTCAGGACAGAAACTCTTAGGCATATTAGATGTGCCCAACAAAGCCAATGTAGTTTCCAAAACATGTCGATTCTTCCTTTCTACGGCTCCATTTTGTTCCGGAGTATGAGGACAAGTGTGTTGAGAAATAATTCCTTTGTTTTTGAAAAACTCAACAAGATTAGTCTTAGTGTACTCTCCTCCAGAAACAGAACGAAATATTTTTATAGTTTTATGAAACTGTGTATACACATACTCACCAAAATTCATAATAAGAGTCGGAACCTCAGATTTATTTCGAATAAAAAACACCCATGTGTATCTAGATACATGATCAATAAATAACACAAAGTACTTATATCCCATCCTTGACAAAGTAGGAGAAGAACCCCAAACATCACTATGCACCAAATCAAACAGATCGTCATAAGAAGATGAACTGGATGGAAAAGGGAGCTTGTGACTTTTTGAACCGACACAATTAGAACATGTCAAAAGGAGACTTGAATGAATGTCATGTGTTGCTGGAATACATGATTTGAGCATGTGCTGAAGTCGAGAGGAATGAGGATGACCCATCCTATTATGCCAAAGAGTGAGAAACTTATTCAAGTGAGTAACATTCACGGCAAAAATTGAAAGAAAACAATGATGCAAATGATGATGAACCGACTCTAGAAGAAACATTCTGCCAACTCTACACCCCTTGGCCATGGTCATCCCAATTTTCAGATTCTGAACAACACAATCATTAGGTGAGAATTTTACAACACAATGCTGATCAACTAGCTGACCTACCGAAACCAAATTAGCCTTCAAATTAGGTACATAAAGAACGTTAGACAAATTTCCAACAGAACCAATACCCGAAGCGGGCAATGTATGCCCGTTTGCGGTATGAATAACATGCTTAGAAACATCATCATACAATGAAGAAAATTGGGACAGATCTCCGGTCATATGATTGGAAGCACCCGAATCTAGATGCCAAGTAGATTTAATAGAATTACTTGTACATGATGATGCCGAGAGTGCACTTGAGATGGCTCCAGGAAGGGCAGTTTCTATTGAATCTCAAATCAGCCTTTCAAGATCATGTCCAGAAGGAAAGGAACCAGCCGATTTAGTGACATTTGTCTGGTATACTTAGTGAGCAGGCCGTGAACGATTTGGACAACGACAACAGTCCAAAATATAATGGCCAGTAATCTTACAGTAAGCACAAAATTTCTTCTTTTTTGGACAATTGGCTGCTATGTGACCAAAGTCGCTGCATTCATAACACTGGACACTTCTCTTAGTATTTCCTGATGAAGTACCGATAGTTGATTTTTATGCAAGTAATGCAACAGCGGGTAATGGCATCGACTCCATGGCTGCCTGAGTTCCAAGCCTAGTCTCTTCACGCAAGACGGCTGCCAACACAACATCAAGAGCAGGTGTGACTTCTCTGTTCAACAAACTACCACGAATCGACTTGAATTCAGACCGTAGTTTCATCAAGAACTGTACCATCCTTGTCCTTTGTTGTTCTCCCAACATTTCCTTGAGCCCTGCGGTAGACATATTTCACCCAGAAAACTGATCCTGTTCTGACCAGAGCAACTACAAGCCAGCATAAAAGGAACGAACATTCTTGTCCCCTTGTGTATATTCAGCAATGTTGCGTTCCACTTCAAACTCTCGTGCTAGATTGCTTTGTTGGTAGATGTTACGCAGGTGGAGCCACATCTCTGAAGCTGAACTAAATGGTCTAAGTCCCATAGTGATGTTAGCATGTACCGAATTCAGCATCCAAGCGATTACCTTTGCATTATTTAAATTCCAGTGATCCAAACCTTTTTCATCTGTTGGCAGACCAGCAGAACCATCTAACCACCCAAAAAGGCCCTTTCCTTGAACAAAAATTCCAAAGTGGAATTCCCATAGAGAAAAATTGGAACCATCCAATTTTGTGGAGAGCAAATCGTGTGAGGATGATTGTGAATTCATTGAGGAGATAAAAATACAAGAGAGAGAGAGAAAAAAAAAGGGATAGATGCCTATGTATAGAAAACAAAGAGACAAGAGGAACGCATGAAGGTAACAAGGTACCTGTGTAGAGAAAGCAAAGAGCACGGATTTTTTATTTTTTTTTAAACCATGGCTCTTGATACCATGCTAGAGAGACAAAAGATATTCTGAAAAATAGTTTTCTCTATACATCAATGATACAGTAGAAAGCAAATATTTATAGCTATACAATTGTAGGGTTAAAGTTCTATTCTAGGAAGGAGTAGTATATATGGTTATAAATGTATATTCTGTAAATCAGTCCTACTCTAAGAAAGAATATATTTTCTGATTACTATACAATTATAGCTTTTCCTAACAATGAGGACATGTCAAACAGAATTGAAGTTGCATGCAAGGTTGGAACTATACCAGACAGAGGGGTGTATGCAGAGGGGGTCACGTGAACTCATGCTCCCCTCTCGAAATCATATATAGTAGTGTTATATTTTCTTTAAAATATTTTAATATAGATGTGTGAACTCACACTCGAAATATTATATAATGCGATGATGAATGAGTGCACCTCTCTAAGTGAGGTTAGAAATTTGAATTTTATATCTATCTTGCTTTATTTTTTCTTTCTAAAATTGGGTAACATCTTACTAAGTGGTTATTGATAGCACTTCTAGCATTATATATATATATATATATGAATAGATAAGAATTAATTTTGGACCTATAGTTTTAACGTTTTTCAATGATAAGAGCCTAAATGTCAAACCGATCAAATTTATATATTAGATCCACTTTTTTGTAATGATGCACCCATCATCTAGAAATCCTGGATATGCCTCTGATTCCAGATCAAGTAAAATTAGAACATAAACAATTTTCTAAATGGAATTCATATTCATCCAAGGGAAACCGTGCTTCCATATTGCAGGTAGAAAAAGAATGAAACAAATTATCAAAATTAGTGTTCCAATTTATCATCTTGGTTGAATGTTAGTCTACGTACACTACGCATTAACAAATCTATATATCAGTCCACAAATCAGACCAGCTTGGAATCATGCTCACTTATGTTTATGCTAGATGGGAAGGAGTACCATATGATGCACGAGTTCTAACGGAGATTGTATCTAACTCAGATATATAATGGTTTTCCATTTACTCCTCCTAGTAAGTTATACAACACAAAATATTATGAAATAATGTTTAACTCTTTTTTTTGTGACCATTTGAATATTATTTTAATGATAGATAAGTACTATCTATGTGATGCGACATATTCAAATACTCGAGGATTTTTAGCACCATATCGCAACGTTCGATATTGGTTAGGTGATTATCATCTTAGGCAGGATAGTAATAAGGAGGGAAAATTTAACCGTGGTCATGCACAACTCAGAAATGTTATAAAACGTGTTTATGGAGTTCTTAAAGCAAGATTTCCTATATTGGATAAGATGCCTTCACATTCTATTGATGTTCAGAGAAATGTTGTTGTTGCATGTTTTGTAGTTCATAATTTTATTAGGAAGGAGCATATAATGATGACAGTTTTAATCAATACGAGTCAACTCAATTAATATTTGATGAGGAAGAAGGAGAACCCGAAAAAGTGTTGGATGAAACAAATGGACATGGTTGGACAACTGCATATTCACAAATAATGAGTAATATGTGTGAGAAATTTGCACTTCAACTAATGCAAAGAAGAGGGAATACTTGAGAGTTCTATATTTTCATAATTTGACATGTTTTAAAAATATTTGAACATTAGAATTTGATCATACTATTTTGTAATTAATTATTAAATTATCTTATATTTGACCAATTGAATCTGAAAAAGATTTGATCATGTAGCGACCCTTTCGGAAGGATACTACCACTTAAAGAAGAAATATAATTTAATACTTGCGACATTTAAAAGAGATTAACGAAGGTGATATTGATTATAATCTAGTAGAGGAATTAGGTTCATAAAAAAATAGTTAAGGAAGTGAAGTCTGCCCATTTACACATTAATTTGATGTCAAATTGATATTGCGCAGAATTTTAACTTGTGGTGGAAGAACCCTTCCAAAATAATATAAGAAAATAACTTATGAGATTTTCATGCATATAATATCCTCACACTTAAAAATAATAGAAAAAGAGTATTACCAACTTCCGAGTACCAAAATTAGCCGGTTCATGCTACACACAAACATTCACACAAATAGTAAATTTAGTATATTACAAGACTTGGGTTTACACACCCCAAAAAGAACAAAACATATAGCCATACTTATATTACAACCCATGGTGACATGATCAAATTAGCCTTCATAATTTCATGTAAATGTACAACACATAGATCATGTACAAGTCCCAAGGTTTATACAAAATATAGATGCCTATATGCAAACGTGATCTTCCTTAAGGCTCTCAAAATCTCCATCTCCAATGGTCAACTTCATGCATCCTCTCTAACATTCCCTACGATAGAAACAACTATCGCTAAGCATATAGCATAGTGGTGTAAAATCTATAGGTTCGTAACCCACAGATTCATTAAGCTACCTTTCTCAAGCCATGGGCAGCACAATTGAAACATAATAAATAAATCAAGTAAACAATATATAAAGAGTATCAAGTTCAATAATTAAAGATCCAAATGTCAAGAACGCTCGTAGCACCATTTTTCAAGAGATTCAATAATAAGGCTCACCCAATATATACATCATGTCGTCAAACCAAGCATAAGCAGGTATCAAGAAGGGCCGATGCCCTGCATCAAGAAGGGTCAAAGCCCAATAATTAAGAGAGTCAAGAACCATATTAAAAATGGCTTTCTAGTTCGTACTTAAAATGGACAACTTCCATACTTAAGACGAACTAAAAATTCAGAGTCAAGATGGAAAATGATCTGAATCAAGAGGCATGTCAATAGTGACAAGGTCCCAACAAGAGTGCCAGGTGATCAAACAATCCGTACAAGTGGGCGAGTTACACAAGTGTCTTTAATGTCTTAAAGGATACCAACACGACAATGCAAAGTGACAAGAGGTAACCAAGATACCAAGATAAACATTCAAATATACCAGCAGGTAAAAAGAGTGCAAGTACAAGTTTATACACAAACCTCAATGCTTTAGCATAGAAACAGTTCAACACAACTTCAAGAGTTCAAACCATAGACCAACCAACGTATCAAGGTCCTCAACTTGTTCATGAGTATATACAACCTTAAAAATAAAATTGAATAACTTCTTTAATTACTATTAGCTCAATAAAGTTGACGTAAAATAGGATATTATCATCACAAGTAAGTCTAGCCTGTACAAATACGACTATTCTCCCAAAACAGTAATTTTAGCCAACCAAGAACCTCATGTCGCAACTTAGATTTGAAAAGGAAAACGATAAAACTGGACTCTATATCCTTCATGAAAGATGTAGGTTCATTTCTTAAGCTTGCAAATAATCAAGAATCATCGCAAAATACATTTTGTACAAAAGAATATAATCAAAACACTAACAGTTGAACATACAGGATTTCTAATTCCGGAATCTGGACAGAACTTGTCATATGTTGCGTCCCATATTTCTAATCCATAACAGTTATATTAGAGTTTTACATAAACTTAAGAGTTGTAGGTATAAGAATTAGCTTTCCGAATCATATTTACACCGAAAAACGAGTTCCAGAGAACGAGATATTCTAAAAATATGAAACACTACTCAGCTCAAAAACAGATTTTGATTACTCACCAAAAGGTAGGATGTGTCTCGACTTCCAGCTAAAAGGACCAAGGTTAGAGGAAGTTCTCCAGGTTTCTTAGAGTTAAGGAACACAAATTTCACTAGAGAAGGTGTGAAAATATAGTCACAAAAGTGATGTTTATCACTTTACAACTGTCCTTAAAAGGTGCTGCCCAAATAAAAAGTGTGCGGCCCAAAATGCATACATATATACCTATATGTATATACCTCACCACCTTTTCAAGTGATATGTAATTCTAATATGAAACTTACGTAAATACCCCAATACAATCCCTTAAATTACGATCACAATTTATGTTAAGCAAGGTTGTAAATATCATAAAATTCCAAGTTCCTGAAATGAGAATACAACATACTAAAGTAATTAAGGAATGGTGTATCGATGTGCGACTCTTGGTTAGTATTTAGGGGTGTTACAGATCAGTTGAATAATTCTCTTTATGAAGTGATTTTTATGTTGAATTCTTAAAAATATTCATGTTACAATAACTTTTATTTGCATATTTTATAATTTAATTTTTTTAAATCAAATGTAAACACTTGGAATTTTTTTTTATCAAAAGTAATATTTTTTGTTGAAATGAAATTTTATAATATTTTATTAATATAATGTTTAATTTTACATACACATTCATATATTGAAAACAAATAGTATTAATTATTCAGTGTTCAGATTTAGAGACCACATCTTAATATTTGATAACGCACAAATGTCCTCCTTAAAACCAATTAAAAGGGACAGCGGTCATAGTCAATAAAAAATCCAACGAAGAGTCGGAGTTGAATCTAAAGAGAATGGTATATCGTGGATAAATACTATCAAGAGATTTGAATTTTAAGATCGTTCATTTGCAATAGTAAGAACAAGTGGGTGGATACTTCCATCAATTTTATATAAATCTTTGGTTATCAATTATTACAATTAAACTAAAATGTCGAAGATTTCAAGAGTTAATAAACAATCTAGAGGTGTGGGGATTGGAAATTGATGTCACATAGGGGTAATTGTGTTGTTCTATAGTGATAAACATTCATGAATAGGCTAAGTTATCTTCATTGACGCTAATCATCTTTCGATCTCAAAGCATCTGTGCATAAAATCTACTTTCAGTCTCATCTAAATGTCAAACTAAACAACCCAATACCTTACTCTATTCTCTCTTTCAAAAATAGGGTAAATAGATCTGACCCATAACGTCTATTTTCAAGCAAGTTACACACATCAAACCAAAATTGCTAGTATCAAACTAATTACCCACTCCGAAAAATCTCTTTGAGCATCAATCGGAGATAAGAAGTAAGAATTAATTAAGTTTGCAACCGTAACCTATAAATTAACCCCATGCTAATTAGACCAAATTCATGTATGAACAACAGTAAAACAGAGCATAGCACAATACCCACTACATTGAATCAACACCCAACCCCATAATTACATCCCTAGATCTTGGGGTTTTAGCCACTCATCACAAAAAATAAAGAGATTATACCTTTCATGAAAGCAGTCATGGGTAACATTAAATTAAGCAATTACAAGTAAACACACTTTAGATTCAACTTCAATTTGTCAATTTCAAGCACAAAGTTGTAAAACCCCAAAAGCTAGAAAAGTGTTCTTCAAAAGTAAAGTATTCTCTCTCTCTAAACTCTTCACACACCTGATATTTTCTATTCTATGTCATTTGATCTTTAATTTCTCTCTCCTTTGAGATATTTATAATTTCCCAAAATTCCAATACGCGACTCAATCAGCGACATTAGTCAGGCTAGCTGAACTCGTTCAGCACATCGCCTCTTGCTCCTCAGCTTGCTTTCTAATGCTCTAGGATTCAGGTGTTTTGAATCTCAGTTGGTAAACTCGATTGAGTCAGCCTTTCACGTTCGGTGAATCACCGAGTACCAACACCTTGGCTCGCCTTTCGAGCATTTAATTTTTTCTTTTCACACTATCATTTTAGGCAATGTTCATCAAGGTCGCCTTTCTCATTCGGCGCATCACCTTCTCCACTAGATTTCGGCGACCTGATTTGATAGACACAAGTGATATGCACTATCATTTTGGGTGAGGTCGTGCTCAATTGGCGATCCAGCTTCATGTTAAGCGATCAACAATGTATAGTTTGCACTTCTTTCAGCACTTTTCGCCATTCTTTCAAATATCAATCCTCTCTTGTCCAATTGTCTTCATAGCTACAAAAGATCAATATTCTATCAAAATAGGACAAAATTAGGCATTGAGAACACTAATTATCGAACTAAATGGACCTTAAATTAGAGCAAACCTACCACTCATCAACATTCAGATGTGTATTCAGATCCAAACACCTGAATCTTACTTCACATCTTAAAATTCAGATGCTAGTCATATTCAGACGTCTGAATCTTAATGGAAACAAATTATTGAATATTTTGTAACATATAGATATTTTAAATTGAACTGACACATTTATTCATAAAAGAATATGATTGTTATGAAAAATTATTTGTTCATGAAAGAACATGACTCTTATGAAAAGTTATTTGTTCATACTTGTCACGCCCCGAGACTACCCCCGAGACGCGGACACGGGACCTAGGACCACAAGTGATCCCAAGCTAACCCTGCTGGCATGATCATGAGCATACTACAGATAATAAACTGATGCGGAAGCTAAATCATAAGTAAATGAAAAGATGGGGAATACCCATATACTATAACTGAGATAAATGATAATTGATGAGTTTAATACAAAGAAGTTGTTAACTCAAAACTAAGCTGAATCTAACTATGTCTGAAATAAGCCTCTAATCTGACTAGAAATGCTGGGACATGCCCCAACTAGATCTAGCAAAACTGAAACTAAAGACTAAAAGCGATAAAGATAAACATGTCACTAGTCCTCAAAGAATGAGGACTCACCACTGATG
>JAJOOO010009152.1:0-17899 GCA_029582685.1 Solanum piurae | reverse complement strand
AATTTTGAACTTGAACCTCCTGGTTCTCGACCCACTTCATTGACCACAAGGTTACGCGTTTAGGTGCGAGCGTACTCATACATTACTTCAAAAATGGATCCTTAACCAAAGAATAAGTTTTAAATGATTGACATATCATTTAAAACTAGAGCAGTACTGTTTTTTATGTGGTAAAATATTATTGGGATATCCTATTTTCTTTGCTTTAGATTTATTAGAAGAGCGTTTTCTTTACCCTTAGGTGATAATCCCCCCCCCTTTTTTAATTAATTAATGAAGCTATTAGTGCCTTATTTACGATTTTGACATCTTTCGAATAAATAGGACGGAAATAGAAGGCCATGAATAAATATGTGAAATATTCAAGGTCGTAACAACCTACCAACACATTTAGAAGTGAAATTTTACCCCTTTTATCAATTACTTCAGGTTTTTGTACCTTCCTTCACTAATTTATCATTTTTCAGACTAAACAAAGATATGTGCAATGAATATAAGTGTAAAATACAAGGACCGAAAGAATCCACTACTTTTGATAGATTAGCTAGCAGGGCATCAATAAGTAAAAGCACACCATTCTCAACTGCTGCATATTTTTCAAATTAAAATAGAATTCACTTCATGAGTGAGATATCTCTAACAAGAAATAATAACAAAGAAAAGAGAGATGGAAGAAAAGAAATGCCAAAACCACAAACTTACTAATAGAACTGAAAAAGAGCACAGGCCTTTATCACGAGAAAGCAAAAAATTGTCTAGATTCAAGTATGTAGCCCCATAATTGGCAATGGTACACCAAACAATATACCCTCCTTTGCAAGAAAACTGGACATGAATATTATGCTGAATAAAGAATATAACATGGAAGAAAATTGAATTTAGACCTTCTTCGTAGGCGTAGCAGGCATGGGCTCAATCAAGTAGCAACACTCATTCACTGTAGCCTACAAGGGAAAAAAATAAATGAATCAGTTAGGAAGCAAAGAAGCCAATACAAAATTTAGAACACCACATAACAAATCTCCTATAGAAATATGACTAAAATCCAAGCATACAAACCAAAGCATATAGTATTAGAGATTGGTGTTAAGCATGCTCCTTGACAAACTTGTTTCAATTTATGGACTTGATTCAAAGTGCAAGGGTGAAACTATCTAATGTTCGTCCCAAATATGGACATAGAATCTTCAAACAAAATTAAAAAAAATTGAAACTACATAAAAAGTAACATAAGTCACAATAGTAAACTATTCAAAATATTTAGGAAGTACTTGAAAAGAACCACACTAAAACAAATATCTTTTTGACTCTCTCCAAATAGTAACTTCGACACATAAGGGGTAGTAATTTGTACCAAATATAAGAAATGTGAGTTCAACACATCAGAACAAAATGGAAACAAGATAAAAGCATCAAAATTTAGAAGAAAAAAAATGGGGAAGAGGAAAACATTCAAAGAAACAAACTAAAACCCATCTTAAAGAACTGCAAATGAAACACATTCCCAATTCTAAATCCAATTAAACAAAGCAAAACACAAAATTTTCAAAATCTTAACAACGGACTCAGATCACTCAACATTATTAGTACAACTCAATAAAATTAGCTTTCTACACGCAAGTCCTACGCTCAAGCAAAAAGCCAAGAGCACTTGTTCCACTTCTAGCTCGTTAGGGATAGGATTCCTAAAACCTAAAATGAATAGAACAGCACAAAACTTGGTGAATTTCCAAACCCACTTACGAAAACTGAAAAAAATACTACATTTTAACTCTAATAGATACATAAACTAAACTCAGTTGTTTTTGCTAGAAAATTTTAGCCAAAAAAACTTTCGGACTCTCAACAACAACAACAACATACACCGTGAAATCACACAAGTGGGGTACGAGGACGGCAGAGTGTAAGCACACCTTACCACTACCTCCCCAATACTTTTTGGACTCTCAGGAACTGACAATTATATTATAACTGATAAGAGTAGCAATTCAAACAAATCTAGAAAATGTGAGTTCAACACACCAGAATCAAATGTAAACAAGATAAAATAATCAAAATTCAAAGAAACAACTAAAAACCCATCTCAAAGAACTGCAAATGAAACACATTCCCAATTCTAAATCCAATTAAACAAAGCAAAACACGAAAAATTCAAAAATCTTAAACAACAAACTCAGATCACTCAACAAAATTAGCTTCCCACACTCACAAAAATCGATAAAACACCACAAAACTTGGCGAATTCCCAAACCCACTTCAGAAAACTGAAAAAAAAAACCTACATTTTACCCTCAATTGCTTTTGCTAACAAAACTAAATGTTACAAGAGATGAACAACTAACAGAAGAAATCGAAAGAAGCAAAAAGGGAGAAAACCCAGAACAGATAAAGCATAGAAGTGAAGAACGAACCTTTACCGGCGGGAAATGGTCGTCGTCGCCGGCGATTGCCGGAGAAAAAAAAGCCTCCGAGCAGCAAAAAGCAACAGAGAAGAAAGAGAGGGAGGGAGAGAATGCTTCAAAAAAAAAGTAATATAAATAGGTAAAAAAAGATATATAAAATGGTTTTAATTAATTTAATAAATATAAATAGGTAAAAAAGATATATATAGAAAATTATATAATATTCATCTAATTTTTTGTTTTGTCGATTTATTATTTTTATGTGATAATTTTATAGTAGATTTATTTTTATGTAATAATTTTATAAATTTTGTCGGTAAGATTTAAGGGAGATTGATAAAAATAATAATTAAACATAGCTCTTTTTGTTTTTATTTACTTTGTTCTTATTTAATTTATCACATCTCTTTAATAATAATAAATAAAATAATAATTTTACTATATCGTTCATGATTATTATAGGTCACTTAAATCTAAATTTTTCAAATTAAATGTCTATTTTTAGTATAAATATGAATACAACACAAAGAATTTCACTAAATATGAAAATAAACTAAAAACAGTTGAAGTTACATCTCGAAAAGCTACAGAAATATTAAAAAACACTTATATTATTTATATAAGGCATATAATTTTACATGCGTTAAGAAAGATATTTTAATTGAAAACAAATATATTTGCTCACTAGCTAGATGCATCTCTAAATATGTGTTACCAACTAAAATCTTGTTTTTAACATTCTTATCAAATCTAACATACATAATTTGCTAAATATTTGACAAAAGAAAAAAAATACATAATTTTATCAAATTTAGTTAGTATTTGGTTATAGATTTAAAAATTATATTTTTAAATGTATGTTTGACCATGAAATTTGATTAGATTTTGAAAATCTATTCTTCAAAAAATATTTTCAACCTTCCAAAAATTGGGCTGGGTACATATTAATTTTTGAGTCTTGCACTCACACAACTTTATTTTTGGGGAAATTTTCAAAAATAGCTACAGTAATAGACCTCTTTAACTATAATTTGTTTATTTGTGCATCATAGCTATATTTTAAATAGTTATTATGATTCTGGTTTGTATAATTCGTCCTTTTTATAAGTAATTATACAAAATTTATTTAATTATATCTAACCGATTATGCGGTGATTAAAGAAAATAATTTCTTAATAAAGGTCATTTAATTTAATTAGAATACGTTACCAAAATAAGCCTTTTTCTTGATGAAACACAAAGTATTCACTGTTTTCATTCAATCAAAGCTTCTTTAGTAAGAAATGATGGGAACGACGGAACTTGTGAATGCAAAAGATTCTATTGAAAAAGGAATCTTAATGATTCACTGGTCGGAATGGCGGAACATATACAAATATTTCTCTCACTTTTCTTCTTTCGCTCCCAGATCTCACCTTCCTCTGTCCTCTATCTCTCAATCTCATTCGCCTCCCCCCCTTTTGACATGTATCTACGAATCACAATTAATCCTAAACTATAGTCATTTTTAAAAGTTTTCGCTTATTTAAATGACTAGTTTGAACCAACCCAAACTTAGGGTATCTGTGATACAATTATCAATTAGATATACAAATCAATTGTATATTTCCCGCGTCTCTCTTCTTTCTCTCAAAAGCCTTTCTCCTCCGCTTTCAATCTCGCTTGTCTCTCTTCTTCTTATAGTAGCTAGTTTTGATACAAAACAATTGTGTTCATCATACAATTATCGATTAGATATCTCTCACTTTTCTCCTTTCACTCTCAGATCTCTCTCTCTCTCTCTTTCAATCTCAGGCGTCTCTCTCCCCCTTTTAACATGTATCTACGAATCACAGTTAATTTTAAACTATAGTCATTTTTGAACGTTTTCTCTTATTTAAATGACTAGATTGAACCTACCCAAACTTAGGGTACCATTTTTGTTATTTTTTCTCAAAGATTATCATACAATATAAATCATTCCTCTTTTCCTCAATTCTCTTCTTTCCTCTCATCTAAGGCAATTTCGTAAACGCCACTTTCTCCAATGTTTTGACCTCAATACACGCCAAAATTCCCTTCAATTTTCCAATCATTAGTACACAAAATCCCATCAATTTTCAATCTTTGCTTCAATTCTCACAACCCCAGATCAAAATCTCGACAAAATTAGCCAGAAACTGCTAGTTTTATGTTGTTTTACCATGTAAAAAATCCCAAAACTCCATAAATGCACAATCTTTACTTCAATTCTCACAACCCCAGATCAAAATCTTGATAAAATTAGCCAGTTCTATATAGTTGTCTCATGTAAAAATCCCTAAATCCTATAAAGTCACAATCTTTTCTCCAAATCTCACAACCCCAGATAGTATTTTGACAGAAAGTTACCAGTTTTAGAGCTCTTTTTGTACCATGTGTCCTGATACAAACTATAATCTTTGATGCCTAAAAAATCCCAGTTTAGTAGAAGCTCATCTGGTTCAGATTCCCCAAGAAAAAATCTTGGTTCTTCTGTTTCTACAGAGCCAGGACCAGGACCAAGCAGTAGTAGTAGCTGTAAGGTTAATAATAAATCTTCTGTTTGGTCTGGTATATTGGTTTCTCCTTTTTCAATATTTGATAGTGAGCCAAAAGGGTGTTTGAAAAAGGGGGAATTTTGTTGTTCAAAGAAGTATAATGGTATTGTTGGTATTGGTTGGACTAGTGCTGTGAAAAGAATGATAAACAGTGGCTCAATGAGGAGGATTTTTGGGATGGACAAAACTGGGATTCCTAATGGGTCAAAGAGTGATATTTGGCTTTTGGGTGTTTGCTATAAAGTTGTTCAAGATGATGATTCATCCATAGAACCAACTCAAAGTGAAGGTTTTTCTGCTTTTGTTGATGATTTCTCATCTAGGATTCTTGTTACATATCGTAAAGGTGGTGCTTAAAGTTGTAATCTTTTTTTTTTTGCATGATTAGTTTGATGTGATTATAATTTGATTTGGTGTGTGGAAGATGTTAATTTGGTTTTATTTGATTGAATGTCATTACAGGTTTTGCTCCTATTGGAGATACTAAGTATACCAGTGATGTTAATTGGGGTTGCATGCTTAGGAGCAGTCAGATGCTTGTTGCTCAGGTTTTTCACAGTAGCATAACTCCTTTTCTTTCTTGCTTCTCCCTCCATCCCAATTTACGTGGCACCATTTGACTAAGCACGGAGTTTTAAAAAGTAAAGAAAGGTAACATTCTTTTTGGGACAAACTAAAAAGGGAGTGTGCCACATAAATTGGGATAGAGTGAGTACATGTTAGCTAAAGTCCGTACATTCTTGCTTATTTGCCATTTTGTGAATTTTCCAATGCTTACTGTGTCTGGTATAGTGATGTTGATGATTCCTGTATATATATAGGCTCTACTTCTTCATCGATTAGGAAGATCGTGGAGAAAATCTATGGACAAGGTACTTGAAAGTCAAAACACTGCAGTACTTTCAGTTGTTAAAATGCTCAATTTCCAATTTAAAACCACGATAATGCACAATCAGGTTCTCATCTCATATCTCTTATCCAAAAATGAAAAAAGATCAGGTTCTCATCTTATATATGTAGTGTTTTAGCATGAAAATATAGCATGTTATCTCATTGGCA
This sequence comes from Solanum piurae, assembly GCA_029582685.1. Classification (NCBI taxonomy): domain Eukaryota; kingdom Viridiplantae; phylum Streptophyta; class Magnoliopsida; order Solanales; family Solanaceae; genus Solanum; species Solanum piurae. Next base: position 11,880 of record JAJOOO010009152.1, on the reverse strand, counting down.
GCCGCTTGAACAAAAGTATGTGGAGATTTTGCACCTCTTTGGTGATTCTGAGGAGTCAGCTTACTCTATCCATAACCTCCTGCAAGCCGGCAAGACTTATGGTCTTTCTCCTGGTTCATGGGTGGGTCCGTATGCAATGTGTCGCACCTGGGAAACATTAGCACGCAGCAAAAAAGAAGAAACAGGAAATGCAGACGTGTCTCCGGCTATGGCTATCTATGTTGTATCTGGGGATGAAGATGGAGAAAGAGGTGGAGCGCCAGTGCTCTGCATTGAGGACATTGTCAAACATTGTTCCGGCTTGTCAAAAGGCGAAGTTGACTGGACACCTGTTCTTTTCTTAGTTCCATTGGTTCTTGGACTTGACAAAATCAATTCAAGGTTTACTTTTATTTATCTTATTTTATTGATCTACATTGGATGTTATTATGATGCCAAACTCTTGCCTATTCTTGTTATATAATATCTTTCTGAATTACGGTCAGAAATAAATCAAACAAGACTGTGATTGAATTTATTTGGTCGTGGTGTAAAACACGTGGTGATTTCTTGGGGATCTATTGCAACTTTAACACTGTAACTACTATTTCATTGCCTGTTTTGCTCTATTATAATGAAATTGTATGTAGAGAAATTAGAATTGCTACTGACTGTCAAATCAGCATCTGTTTCATGGAGTTAACTGATACCTTGTGGCTGTAACAACCATTTCCGAGCCTTATAAGGGAAAAGTGGATATTCTGACAATTAATTTCAATACCATCCTGTTAAGTATCTTGCATTGTGATCTAGTAGTTTAACCAATGCTACATGGACTTATGGAAATGATTTAACTATGCTACCCAGCCTTGGCTATGTTCGTTGGACATTCTAATGTCAAAAGTTGGACTCGACAATTCTGTTCTTTGTACAATGTAGAACTCGGCTAAGTTTCCACGCTTTTAGATTTTTTCTTCTCGTAGAATGGAAAATTAGATTTGGTACACTGTAGTGCTAGTAATGATCTTTAAAGAATCTTTCATAGAATTTAGTATAGAATGTATTTCACTATTTTACCAAATAAAGAGTCTCCCTTACCGTTTAGGATTTAGGTGTCTTGGCAATTGACAAACTACTCCTTAACCTTGTCGATTTTTTAGCATTTCTTGCAAAATACTTCTCTTGGGGGAATCAGGTATCTTCTTTTCTCGGGCACAAGATTTTCTTGGGGGAACCATGTATCTTCTTTAAGAGGAGCCGTGGTAGGTTACATTGATTAATACCATGAAGAACAGTAAGCACCAACATAATGAACAAAACTGAAAATAATTTAATGGAGATCATGATTTGGTATCTCAGAAACAAGACTAGTTAAATGTATCACAGACTCATTTGAAGACTATCTTGTCAAATTACTTGATCTAACCATTACTTTATTGCAACAAGAGTAGATAGAAGACCGACACTATTGCATGTGATTCAAGGTCGCAAACTAATATTTCCTAGTTCCTACAATGCAAATTCTACCATTGTTCTCTTTCTCGTGGGAACATGAAATAAGAATGGCACCACCAAAAACTCTGGCACTATAATCTATCTGAAAGGTGCTTGCGTTTAAAAGTTTAAGGACCGCAATCACCGCATAATAAATTGTATATTTAAAAGATACTGCTAATCATGTTTGCTTAAATTATACCTTTCCAAGTTTGAAAAAAACAAGAAGCACTGCTATAGGTTGATCACCAGCATGATAATGATCTCACTGTGATGAGTCCTCTTCACTGTATAGAGCAGAATGGATACGGGTAATTCATATGGTTGACTCCAACTAATTTGAGATTCAAGCTTAGATGATTCATATAGTTGACTCCAACTAGTTCAATTGGTGTTTCGTTTATCTTCCTGTTGAGTTAAGACACATTTGACCACTGCTAGAAGGCCATATCTGATTAAGATTAAAATTGTGGATTGAGTTGATGTTTGATGGATGATTTAATATTCCTACTGCAAAAGCCAGAACCTTTACTTGATAATTACATTGTTGTTGGTTATCAAAAGAAAAGATCAAAGACTTATGTTTACTGAACTTCCTTTAACTTCTTCTATGTCAGGTATCTTCCTTTACTGGCAGCTACATTTAGTTTTCCTCAAAGCCTTGGGATCCTAGGTGGCAGACCTGGAGCATCAACTTACATTGTTGGCGTGCAAGATGATAAAGCCTTTTATCTTGATCCACATGAAGTTCAGCCAGTAATTATCTTTCTTTTTGGTTGCATATCTGAGCTATTTCACACGTTTCGATGGGATTTCAGTTTTTTTGTCATTACATAGATCTAGGATAAATCGGCAAGCCTTAAAATTGAAGTTTTTATGTTTGGGTGCTATATATGGAATTCAGCTTCTTTCAATGCTGTCCGAGTTCAGCAGCCTATTCATTGCAACCATCAAGAAAGTCAACTTTTTTTGGTTCTTTGTCATGCTTTTTGTGCATACTTTGCTTGTTTATAAAGGAGAGGTGGGGTGATATGGGCTCCTAGGTAACACTTCGATTTGATAGAGCTGATCTTTAATTTTGATTGAATGAAATGCGTATATACACAGTAACAAAACCTGAAGCCTGAAATGACCGTGAAGTGGGGATGAGAATTTGTGGTAGTGGTAAGAGCACTCCACTTCCAACCAAGTGGTTGGGAGTTCGAGTCACCAAGGGGGAAGTGGAAAAACCATAATTATTGGCCCCTTGTTAAAGGATTTTGGAGTAGACTTTACCTACTCAAGAAAAGACTTGGAAATGGAAACTGACTTGATTCTGTATATTTGACCACAGCATTAAGGACTCACCGAGAACTACTTGACAAAGGAAACCTTTTTAAATTTTATTTTAAGATCTCTTATTGTTTGCTGAAACAATATCCTTCTCGTAAAGCATTTTCTCAATTCCCACTTAGAAAATAAGCTTCTATGAGAATCTCTAAGTAGAATATATTCTGACAGATCTTCACTGCTTTAGAGGACCTTCATAGAATCTTCTACGGGTAACAGAGCTAGCAAGGCTACCCAGCTAAAATACTAGCCATATTGCTGTAGCAGGAGGGGCGCTATATAAAAAACAATCACCAAACTACTTTTTCTGTTCTCCTCTTCCCAGCGCCTTAAAATTGTGGGTTTCTCCAGTGTTCCGTTTTCTCCAGCCTACATCTCCACGGTAACCACAATCGACATTTAATTAGTATCATCTGACAGGTCTAGTTCAGTGGTCTTGTGCTATGCGTCCTGTTTAGTCAGTGACACAGCTTTGCTAGTCAACTCCTCCTCCTGGAAAGCCTTCTATGTAACTTCACAATTTCCAGTTGCGAAAATTTAATATTGTTCAGTGAACTACTAATCTTCCTACGTATTCCTTTCAGGATCTTGATCCATCAGTTTCTTCGTGTAGTTTCCTGACACTACCAAAAAGGAAAAATAAAAATAAAAATAAAAATACGCTTAGGATCTTTCCCGATAACTTTTCCTTTGAGTCGAGTGGACGTGTAGGGAATCACCCTCTAACAAATGAGTATTTTCTTAATTGGCTGTTCAACTTTCTTACAATTTCGTCTTGTTTACTTTCTTTATAGTGCTTGTGATCTCATTTGTTGTGATTTTAACATGTGAAGTGTTACGGGCTTATCTATTGGGATGGAGAATCTACTGCTTTCATTATCTGTCTGATGAGCCGGTTGTTGATATTATAACTGATATCTGTTCTTATATACTGCTTATCAATGAAGTTCCAAAGTTTGAGGTTTTCAATTTTCAAATATCATTTTTCACTTTGAATACAAAAACTATTTTTTTAAAATACTCACAATTTTCATGGACAAACGCCACCATAATAATTGTCATCTGCTTTCATGGATTGTAGGGTGTATTGTTCCTCATTATCTGTCCGTTGTGCAGGTTGTTGATATTAAAATGGATAAGCTAGATGTTGATACTTCATCTTATCACTGCAAGTAAGCAAATTCTCGTTCTAGTTTCTCATCTGATTTTTCCAATTTTTTTTGTTTTTATCACATCATGGCCTTTTGATTTCGATTGCAGTACTGCAAGGCATTTTCCGTTGGATTCAATTGATCCCTCCTTGGCTATCGGATTTTATTGTAGAGATAAAAGTATGTTTCCAGAAACTGCTGCGCTTGTCTTACCATGGCTAATACGAGTCAATTCTTGACTGCTAACTTCTATATAATTTCTGTAGGTGATTTTGATGATTTCTGTATACGGGCATCTGAGCTAGTAGATCAATCAAACGGTGCTCCATTATTTACCATAACTGAAACTCGTAGCTCTCCCACATCAGTGGAGTACAATGACAGGTTGACTAGTGATACTGGAGTCCCGGAACTGGACTCCTTCGATGCTGTAGCCCCCGGTGAATCAGATGGTAGTAGTAGACCTGAAGATGAGTGGCAACTCCTTTGATTTGACAACACATTTCAGGATCTAAAGTTGTGTAAATAACTTCGTAGGTGGTCTACTTGATTGCGTCTGTGGCCTTAATGTGTCGCGACTTGTTTGGTGCAGACGATTTCGGGTAAAATTACTGTTGTAAGATAGACATACTTGTGTAGGATTCATCTTTTTTTTCTCTACACTTAGATGTTGTCTATAAATTATCCAATTGATTCTTTCTTTCTTAGTATTCAAATGCAGAAGATTGAATAGTCATTCCCCTAATCTTCCACTTTCAGTGCATTCGGTACGGAGGAAAACATTTTCCGTTTCCAATTTTTCCATGTTCGGTTGGCTCAAATATTTTCTAGATGGACTTATTTTTCCACTTTGAGTGTTTTGCTCCTTTTTCCTGATCTTTTTAGGTGCTATTCTTACTTCTTGTCTTGAATAAGGAGGGGCTTTGCTTAGTTTGGGTTGCTTCACTTGATTTATGGTGTGTTTGGTACGGAGGAAAATATTTTTGGTTGGCTTAAAAACATTTTCGGTACGAAAATAAAATCCTTTAAAAATGAGGAAAACGACTTTCTTAGTGGAAATAAGAAAAACAAGTTTCATGTTGATTGTGTCCTTTCCGCCCTTCAATACCTTATTTTCATCACCACCACCTCTCCCCTTAAGCCTACATAGTACATCCTCACCACCCTTCACTCTCACCTTCTATAGTATTTGTTTGGATTATACAGACGTTTTTAGGATAATATATTTTGCTTATGTATACACAAAAATAAGTTTAAATTTTTTTTTACTTTTTCCCCCTTTGTATTGAACACACCCTTAGTCGAAGTTCTCTCTGCGTGATCAATAGGGTACAAATTCGAGTCTTAGAATAACCATTGATGCTTGTGTAGGGTTGTTTAGAGTGCGTGAATCTGTTCTTTCTTTTGATTCAACGAAAAGGATATCCTTGCTTTATTCTTCTCCCATTCAAACTCCACTACACATACATTGCGCTTAAGCTCTTGACTTGACATGAAAAGTAAATATAACCTCGAGAGATCTTTATATTATTTATATAACAAGTACATACATGAACTTTTACAACTTCCACATTCAACCCTCAATTACATCAATTTTTTCATAATCAATATCTTTTTTTGGAGTTGTAATAATTGGCATTGGTTTAATGTAAACTCCAAAACTTTCAAGTTGATTACCACAAATTGTGCCATGAAATCCATTGAGCCAACCATAATCCAATGCATTTATATTAAATTCTGTGTCTTCACTTCCCATATAAGTAGGTTTATTTTTTGGAAATGGTCCATATGAATTTTTATTTGTCATAAATGTAATTGATTTCAAAACTCTATCTGTTCCAAATATTCCATGTCGACCATTTATTCCAATCAAATATTCAGATGGATAATCCAGCTTGATCTGAAAATTCTTAAAAAAAATTGTTAGATAAAATTAATGTTTAGGGTTGGTTTTATGACTTTACTGATATAACAGGTAAAGTCTAGTGCTTTTAATGATACAAAAGATAGTTTTGTGACTCTACTGATATAACGGGTAAAATTTGATGACCACATGTGAGTTGTGACATCAACTTACATACCAAACATGTTATTGTATCAAAAGTAAGATTGTGTATCTATTGTGGATATAGTGACTTGAGAAATAATTTCATGATTTTACTAATAAAACAATTTAGTGACCACACGTGAAATTAACCCAAGAATGTTAGTATGATACGTAAATGGACCAAGACATATTATTGTATCAAGAGTAAAAATCATGTATCAATAACAATTATGATTGAATTTTAAGTGAGTTGTTATCGACTATCTGAATTCTCGATGAACATTGTTGATACATTACTAATCAGTAGTAGAATGAATCATGTATCTCTTATAAAAATCTCCTAATTTTTCTCGAGCAACTAAAAAAGATACCAAAACAAACTTGATTGAGACGTAGCATGTCCTTTTTAAAAAAAATTACGACTCAATCATAGATAATGAAATCATAATGTAACAACAAACTTTTTTTTTGAGAGTCAATTTAAATCAAGGGCAAAACATGTTTAATGAACAAAATTTCCATTGGAGCAAACAAATTAGTGATTATTCAATTGACAATTTCATATATACCTTAGTTTATGTAAGATTCATTAGTACAAAAAGCAATTAAGTCGAGTCATTTTATACAAAATAGTTTTGCTTCAACAAAACACAAGAAATTATAACAACATACCAAGTGAATCCTACAACGTGGAATCTGAGGAGGGTAATAGAATGCACTCACGTCTTACCCTTACCTCGTGGAGCAGATAGACCATTGACACGTACAACAACAACATGCTAAGTAAATCCCATGATATGGGCCATGAGGTATGTAAACTTTATCCCTACCTCACGGAGGTAGAAAGACTGTTTCAGACAGACCATTTACATATTTTTGAAAAAGAAAATACGTCAGTAAAGAAGACACGACACTAAACATACAAAAGTGAAACTTACAATTTCAAGATTTTCTATAAGATCACCATGTCTCACTGATGGAGAAAATTTTCCATCATTGACATATAAAAATTGGAGATGGCTAACTGTTCTTCCATAAGAAATAAATATCATTGCAATATCACCAACATCAACATCTTCCCATGTTGTTCCTTTCAATTTACTACTTGTCACAGTTTCAACTTTGAATCTCATATTTTCCATTTCACAAAGATTAATTTACTCAAGATTGTAAAAAAGACAATTAAGTTGTGGGTTTTAAGGTCTATTAGGACCTTATTATATATACTACTTTATGTTGCAATCTTTTATGCCTTTCTTGATAATGAATTTGAGATTTGGAATTTCACTTCAATTGGTAGAGACTAGGTTCTTTTCCTCTTTATGAAGAAATGTTGTTTATTGAAGAAACATGTCTTTTGTATTATTCCACAAGTGAGGTCTCGGTAGAACATATGCAAACCTTACCCCTACCTCATAAAGATAGAGAGGTTGTTTCCGATAGATTCTAGGCTCAAGTATTCTTTTATGTGTCGTTTACCAATAAATTACACCTCAAATGACCTTGGCGCGGACAAAGCTTCAAGATTAGAAGTTTTTCCTGCGAGGTCAAAAGTTCAGACACCAACCTCCTCCAAGGTCATTCTTGTAAATCACACGACGTTAACATCCACTTCAAGAAAGGGAAAAGACAACAAAGAGGCTCTATTTGCAGGATGACTAATATGCATTTCCTTCTATGTTTTGCAAAGAAAAGTTCAGAAGTTGGATGAACACTTCTAATTATATTTCATGCAATTCCATAAACCAAATGTCACATTAACTTTAAAGGGGGTGGGGGGTAAAGAAAAGAAAAAAGAACATCTTTGGTATGAACCAAAGCACAACAAAAAGTATCTAAAATATTTTAGCTATGAACATTTTCATGTAAATCACCTAAAGGCAACTTTGCTATCTTCCTCTGCTTTCTCTATGATCTTCACAACATCTGTTTTATAAACATCATCTCAAGATTCACTGCAATGTGATGGCAAAAAAGAATCCGTTAAAGACGTATTTACAGGGAGTATATCTTGACAATCGACATATACAGGTCAAAATTTAAATACACTACGATTCTCTTTCTTTTCCAGACAGCGATTTTAAATATATCAAGGGAAATACACTAATCAAGGATGACAGAAAGTCTATAGTACTTAATTTGCATTGTTGTGTCAAATTCGAGCACTTGAAAATAGTAGAACCAGTCAAAATCAAGCTCGACCATAATCACTCCGAGACAAGCTTTACGAGCTGAGAATGAGCCTTGATATCACTATACATATTAAAAGACTAACCCTATAATGGAATGCTTAGAAATTGAATACAACAAAGTAGCTCAGTGAATGTAAAAGCACACATCAAACTCCAAAAGGACAGTGATGTGTCGTTTATTTTCAATCCTTTGGAGACATATCACCTATGCGTAAACGTTCCAGATAATGCAGATTTGATAAAAAGGTTTTCAACTTCTTCCTTGTTAACATGTAAACGAGAAAATTTATGAAACGACAAATAAATAAAAGCACTTCTTCAACGGAATAAATTGTTTCTCCATTGGAGCTGTAAAACAAGCTCTTGACTTGCTTCTTGATGGTAAAATAAATCTAATCATCTATAGAACTAGGAATAAGCTTGAGTTTAAAAAAGGACTAGAAAATTTATGCAAGAATACTCACTTTACGGGTCACAGTACTTGCATTCGGTTCTTGATGGAAATTTACATATTATTCAACGGATACATGAGTGAACGGCGCCATAAGTGCCTCCATCTACGTGAAAGGACACTCGTTCTTGCCGCATCTTTAAGGGGTAAACCACAAAGAATTTGAACGAGTGTATCATCATCCAACTTATTGAGAGATTCACCTTCTGAACGGATTGATCTTTCACAAACTGAAATAATAGTAAACAAATCTTTTAGGGGTAAACGACAAAGATTCTGAACGAACATGATGCCATCATTCATACTTATCAAGAGATTAAATACCTTCCAAATTGATCACGTTATCACGAACCGACACAGCAGAAGACGACATTGCCGCTCCCTTTGTCATCTTTTGAGATTCCGTGAAGCAACACAACACAACAGGCAGAATTTGCGCAAGCAGATACACCACCTAATACCAAATGACAAGATTTTTTATGCAAGATCAGATTCAATTTTCTTCTTCTTCTTCTTCTTCTTCTTCTGATTAAAGGTAGATTTCAAGAAGCTCATCATATATAATTCAAATACTCATCAAAATTCAAAGGGGGAAGCCTACTATTCTTTATTTTTGTTTTGATGACCGTGGTGTCGGGGCCATCTTTTCACTCACTTCGACTAATCCCACGGGATACCTGTCACCTCCCGGCTCCCACTAGCAACAAAGTTGAAGAGCTAACTATTCTGAATAGTAATACTAAGATTTAGATTTTCTAAAACCAAGTGAATCACTTCAACATCATTACACATAATCATCACAACAAAAACAACATACACTAGTGTATACAAACCTTACCCCTACTCATAGCTCGTAGAGATAGATCGTTTGTTTCAAATAGTAATTACACATAATCATTACCAATTCTAAACATTTTTCATATCTCAAACTCATTCTCAGAACACGTAACAAGAGCATACAAAAAAATAAAAATAAAAATAAATTCAAGTACTCATCAAAACTCAAAAGAGGGAAAGCTACTATTCTTTATTTTTGTTACGATAACCGTGGTCTTCAAACCAGCTTTCGCACACCTTGATTATTTCCACTATATACATGTCACCTCCCACCAACAACAAAGTTGGAAATCTAACTATTCCGAATAGTAATACCGGGATTTAGATCTTCTAAAACCAAGTGAATCACCTCAACATAACTACACAATCATCACAACAACACACCCCACTGTACACAGAGCTTACCCCTACCTCGTAGAAACACACACAAAGGCTATTTCCATTTCTAATAGTAACCATACATAATCATTATCAATTTAAAACTTTTTTCATATCTCTAACACAAATTCTCAGAAACACAGAACAAGGGCCTATACACACCATTTTTTTTTAATTATCATACAAAATCAATTTCACAGAAAACAAATCTTCACATGACAATCTAAAATGAAAATCCTACATAGCATTGAAAAACATATATATAAATAAAATAAAATGAACCTGACCGGAAAACTGGCCGGCGAGGAGCGGTGGTGGTGATTTGGGGCTTTGTAGTTGAAAGCAAAACTAGGGTTTTACTTCTCTCTCAAATTTCTTCTTCTTCTACTCTTTGGAGTTTTTGTTGCTTCATATATATGTATCAATGGATGAAAGATTTATCAGAGAAAGTGTTCATATTTATAGTACTACTTTAAGGTCCTGTTTGGACATGAAAAATTGTGATTTAAAATTAGATTCGATTTGAAGTTGAAGTTTGAATTATTATTTTTATGAAAATGTCATAAATTGTGAAAATTATCAAAATTTCTTTGATTTTTATATAATTTTATGAAAATGAGCAAACTATAATTTCAAATAAGATATCAAAATATTTTAAGGTGTCACGTTGATAAATTGCATATTTTGTATTCTTTAATATAATTCTTTCACGCTATAATTATTTTTTTCATGTCGAGCATGCGTCTTTTTTGTTTTTGCAAACTTTAAAATGATAATATATATATATATATATATATATTTAAACTTATAGTCAACAATTACATTTAAAAAATTTAATTGAGATCATGCTTTGAAATATCAAATTATGTTGTTTGGAGAATTTGATTTCAAATCACAAACGTTGATTTGAAATCATGACTTCATATCACATGTTTAAATAAAAGCAAAATAAAATTTTAATTTCAAAATTATGATTACAAATATCAGGTTCTCCAAACAGTAGGATCAATTTTTAAAATGTAAACTGGTAAGATGGTATGAATTATAGTTTGCTCATTTGGTAAGATTGTATAAGAATTAGGGGATTTTTTTTAAAATTATTTATAACTTGTGGTGTTTTCATGTTTATGAGAAAAAACATAACTTAAGAAATTCAAATTGTATGTCTAAACAAAACTTCAACTTCTAATCAATCTGAATTCAAATCATGTCCAAACAGAGCTTAATAGAATTAGCTTCCGTTTGACCATACATTTTAAAAATCTATTTAAATATACATTTTTACTTGATTTTTTTTAAAAAAAAAAATTAATTTTGTAAGTGAAGTCCCCAAAATTATTTTGGAGAACTTGAAAATTTGCTAAAGATTGTTTTCAAAATTAATGGCTTTACAAATAGTTAAAGAATAACTTTTTTTTAGAATCAACTCCATAATCTAGCCAAATACCCGCTTAGTTAGTTACCAATTTTAAATAAAATAATAATTAAGTAATGCATAGGTAATTATCTTATAAGTGATTAATAATTTTGTACATGGTTATAAATTAATGTTTGTTCTACATTTTTCCTTCAATATTTTGATTTTAATTTGAAGTTTAAAAATTAGAGCTTGTCTCAATTAGCAGATCTTAAAAAAAAATTAAGTGTTGATATATCGAGTGAAATAATTATTTTCATTAACAAAATTATCAGACTACATTTTAATGGATAGAGTATGGATTAGACACTTTTTTTTTTCTATCCTCAGCTACGCTCCTAGCCCGACCCCCTAAAAGTGAGCCCTTACTATTTCCGTACCAAACTCACTTTTAGGGGGTCAAACGTTATTAGGTTTGTAAACGTCTAAAGTTTCAATCCTGAAATACAGCAAAAACAGGAAAAGAAAATAGCAAGCAAACAACAGTATTTGTATTTGAATTTATGCGAAGGTTACAATCTTTATAAAATCTTTAAGAAAAGATATGTAATCCTCTGATTCTTCTCTTCAATGATGTTCTTGATTTGATGGAATACTTGCGGCTC
>JAJOOO010009151.1:0-10977 GCA_029582685.1 Solanum piurae | reverse complement strand
ATATTAAAAGATAAAAACTATGAAAAAGTATAAGAAATATTTAAAAATTATATCAAAGTAAATATTTTTATGTATAAAATAAAATTTTAAAATTATATATATAATGTCGGGTTGGTTTGGTCTCGGGTTGGTTTTTTCTAGTTAAAACCAAACCAATCCAAATTTAGTCGGGTTTTTTTTTCAATACCAAACCAACCACTAGTCGGTTTTTTTTTTCTCGGTTTGCGGTTTGGTTCGGTTTTCGGTTCGGTTTTGTACACCCCTATGTAGAACCATTAAGATATTGACTTATCGGTTATTGGTTTATCGGTTATTGATCGTTATCGATTTAATCATTAAGATTTGACACAGAAAAAAAATATTGAAAATTACTTAAAAACAAGATGACAAACCAAATGAATCATGCACATGAGTTCACAAGTTAAATTTTTCTCAAAAGCAAACACTTTTACATTGTAGAATAACCAAGAGTTTGAGACAACCAGAAATAAAAGTAGGAAACCAAACTCTAAGTCAAGGACGTTATTTACAAAATGGAATATATATAATTATTTAATTTACTATTCGGTTATCGGTTAACTCATTAAGAAAAAAACCTAAAACCATTAAGAATCGATAACCCGATAACAAAACAATCAAAACCGTTAAATTAATAACTCATTACAGATAAACCGATAACATTTTTTCAATTTTGATTATTGATTTCGATTCAATTTTGAACCGCTCTACTACGTATGCTACTAAAATAGATGTGTCTTTCAGAATTGATAATTTGCTCATCTGTTAAAAGGTGTTTCGAAAATATTTGCAATTTGGTAATTAATAGGATAAATGAATGAATGAATTAAATCAATATAAAATGAAAAAGATTTTGTCTAGAAATAAGTTGAATAGGTTATGCGTTTTTAAAGAAAAAATAAGTGCTTTCAAGCCAGAGTAAAAACAATAAAAAAAAAGTTTTTTCTTTCCCTCAAAAACACTTTTAAAATATTGATCAAGCACAAAGTATAAGATATAGTAATTTATGAAGTTATTTTTATTTATTATAGGAAAAGGTTCAATTATGTTATTGAAGTTTGAGAAAAGGCATGTTTATGTTATTGGGTAAGTTTGATTCATTTATGTCATTTTTTTTAAAGAAAAAGTTCATCTATGTCGTTATTGTTAACTGAAATGATGTAGATGAATGATGAATCAAATTTTTAGCGAATGACATAAATGAGTATTTTCTGAAAGTTTAATTTACATATTTGAGTCGTTTTTCTTTTAAAAAAAATAGGTTGATTAATAACTTGGCCGAATATAATTTACCACATGTAAAAAATGATTTTGCAAAATCAGGACTAATTTTAATTAACAAATAGTGACAACTGACGTGTATAAATCTTTCTCAAATAGAAATGACATATATGATTCAAACTAACGAATAACATATATAAGTATTTTCTCAAAATTTAATGACATATTTTGAATATTTTTCTTTATTAAATTACTGTTTAGAATGAACAATATCAAACAAAAATTATTTCTTTTATATTAATAATATACTACCTCCGTCCATATTTAATTGTCATGGTTTTCTTTTTCAGAGTTAAATGATAAATACTTTGACTAATATTTTTTCATCATATTGATATGCAAAAAAATTGCAATTTATAGTACTTTTTGTATAGTTTTTGAATATCTAAATTTTTTGTTTAAAATATCGAATTAATGTAATCTAATTTTACTTTGAAAATTAATTAAATTAACTTTCAAAAATGCAACATAACAATTAAAATTAAACGGAGAGAGTAACTAAAAATAATTATCAATTTTGTTTCTGAATTTTTAAATGATAACTATTTTGAGATAATATTTTAAAATCTAAAACAACAATTGAAAGGGCCCCCAACTAAAGAAAAATGCATTCATGTAGCAAAATCTTATCCAATAAAAAAAATGATTCGCTGACTAGGATTCGTGTCAAACTCAAGTCATATATTTTTTATTTCTCTCGATTTCTCGAATTGACATTCGATTAGATTTTGAAGTCGTACGTTGTAAAATTTATTTTATGAAAAGTGTTAATGTTTGATATTTTTTATTTTATTTGAAACTGTGCATTATAAGATTCATTTCTAAGTTATTTTAATTTCTTACTCAATATTCAGTATTCGCCTTAAGGTTTTTTAAATTTGAATTCACCTATCACATAAACTCATTTTGAGAGTAGTGTTGGTATTGGTACTTAAATGAATTCAATTTCTTACTCGATTTTGATGTTTATATTGAGATTCAACTAAATTTATATCCACGCTTTGTTTATCTTATTTTTTAGAAATTTATTTTTAAAGATAAATTTTTTAATTAAAATATAAAAATATCCTAATCATTTCACCCACCACATGCTGGTGTGTCAAACTCAATTCAAATATTTGTGTCTATTGATAAGTCTTAACTAATTAATGATGATCAATTCCACGTATTTGCCACATACTCAATTTTTTCTTCACTTTTCTACCAAAAAAATATTAAACAAATTTCCTCATTCTTCTCTAACAACATATTTCTTAAATTATTTTTGATAAATTCTCGACCCCTCAAATTTATGCTCCCAAACAATAACCATTCACAAATTATAGGTCTCCTAAATTCAAGAATTATTTGGCAATAAAATCTTCTTTTTTATCACCCTTCCAAAAATAAAATTAAAAATAAATAAATTAATGGTCCACATGTAACATTTTAATTTTTTTTATAAAACTTACCTTTAATTTCAAGATTCTTATTGGATAACTCTGACACCTTTGTCTCTTCTTATCTAAATCTTATCTATTTTTTTCTCATTTTTTTTCTATAAATACTCTAACAAATCACAAAACATTTCATTATCAATTCTCCCTAATTGACTCAAATTTGTTATTTTCTATTAATTAAGAAAAAAAAATGTTGGCAATATTCAAGAATGGTGTTGTTGATCCACCAAAGGAGTTGCAAAGTCCAGCTTCATTACAAGCATCAATTAAAGCTGCAACACCTGAAGAAACTATGAAGAATTTTTTATCTGCTAATCCAAATAATGGATTTTCTATTGGATTTATGAATAAGGCTTTTTTGGCATATTCTAATCCTTCAACTTCATACAACACTTTGCCAAGGTATTAATTTATCCTTCTTTTAATTCCCCTTAAAATTTGATATAGAGATGTTAATGGAGCAGATAAAATGAAAGCTCGTATGTTCTTCAGACTTTACTTGTGAAATTTTAACGACGTAGGACAATTCAAAATCTAAATTGGGATAATAGGGATCACAATGGGGCGAAGAGGGGTAGGACAAAGTACAAATGGGATATAAATGTTAACAATGATGAGCCAGGAATTTCACGAGGGTAAAATGGAGAAATTTGATACTACTAGTAAGATTTGAAAACGCAACCATTGGTTCATTCAAAGCATCTGAAATCATTAGGCTACGATATCCTGTTGTGTTAAGAGCATTTCGTATGTACGATATATTTTTTTTACCAATGATGTATATGGTTTTTTTTATATGATAACAAAATTATTGATTTTCTTTTTTTGTAGGTTGTTTTGTGGTGTGAATGACATATATTGCATTTTCTTGGGAAGTTTAAGCAATTTGTGTGCTTTAAACAAGCATTATGGGCTTTCAAAGTGTGCCAATGAGGCCATGCTTGTGAGTGAGGCCTATCGGACCCTCCGTGATAGAGGCCCATACCCGGCCCATCAAGTCCTCAAAGAACTTGAAGGTAGCTTTGGATTTGTCATCTATGATCACAAGGCTGATACAGTCTTTGTTGCCCTTGTAAGTATATATAATGATACTGTTTAAGTTATATACATCGTCAACTTTTCAAAGATCATCATGGGTGCGTGTTGGATTTTTCAAAAGTAGAGCATTTTTAATGAGTGACAACATTTCTGGAGAGTTCGAATAGTATATTTATTTTTGTTACTAATTAATGAATGTTATGTATAGGGTGGTGATGAAAAAGTTAAGCTATTTTGGGGCATAGCATTTGATGGATCTGTGATGATATCTGATAATGTGGATCACATTAAAGCAAGTTGTATAAAATCATTTGCTCCATTCCCAAGTGGTATGTATATCAAACTTGAAAACCCTTGCCTATTTTATTTTCATATTCCATACATAGTAGAAGTTTAGTGCATCAAATGGACGATGAATATAACAATTATATCGCACAAAGGCTTTGGTCATATGTGGATACAAACATGTGATATCTGAATTAAACACTCAGATATGAACAAAGCCTGAAATTTAAGTCGATTAGGAAAGTAAAGGGGCATGTCCATATTTTATGGGACTTCAAAAAGAAAGAATAACAATTACATTGCGCACTATTAGCACTCATAGTTGTTAGGTGCTAGGGCAGATTCAAGATTTGAAATTCGTATGTTTCAACAACGATGTCGAGTTTATGTAGAATGAGAAATACGTTACCAATAATAATTTAGTAGATTTCTTAACATATGTACAACGAAGTTGTTGAATTCTCGTAAATTCATAAATTACACGTAGATTCGCCTCTAATCTCGACTACGATTGATGTGTTTTTATAGGGTGCATGTACCATAGTGAAACAGGATTGAAGAGTTATGAACATCCAAGTTACAAGATGAAAGCAATGCCAAGAGTTGATAGTGAAGGTTCAATGTGTGGAGCTTATTTCAAGGTTGATGTTTACTCAAAAGTGAATAGCATGCCAAGAGTTGGAAGTGCAGCAAATTGGGCTACTTGGGGCCAATAGACATGATTTTGGTCGTTCGAGATCTTTGGTCTTTATCTGAAATCGATGAAAAATAAGAAGACTTTATTTTATAATTGCTTATGTTTTATATCCAAATTGTATTTTAATTACTTTCAATCTTCTTCAAGGACCTCAGCTTTGTAAATTGATATGAGGTTCCTAGATGGGAAGTTTTTTTTTTTGTTTTGCTTTCTTCTTTTATTTAGTATGTTTTGAGTAGGAAAAACTAATGTGCAAATACTTGGCTTTCTTATATGGGATTATTTGCACTTCTATTTTTATTTTGTGTTTATATTTTTTGTCATTAGTAATTAATAATTCCTTTGTGAGATAAGTTTATATTTTTATATCATAATCTTTTTAGAAGTTATGTCTATACATAATTTTAGATTTGACATCAATTATATTGCTAAAGAGAATAAATTAATGATCTTACTCATTTAAAAGATAAAATATGTGATTTTATGTCATATATTTTTCTCTTGTGATTATAAGTTTTAAACATTAATAAAAGCTTAGCTAACGTAATGTGTGAAAGGATCTTGAATAACTAAAGGTAACATGAGAATAAAATAATTTTTTTGTGACGATAGAATCCAAGAATTACAAAATAAAAAATTGGTACTTTCACTAACAAAATGAAAATTTCGAGAGCTAAATTAAACTATACAAGTAAGATTTTTGTGAAAAGAAATTAATGTTGGAATTTTCGGCCCATACTTGGGAAATTTTGAGGTACACACAAGCACCAAATGTTCATTTCCCTAGGTGATTATGTCCCAATCATAATTTTCTATACCATATATTTGCACAAATATGAATATTCCACGTTTACATTTAGATTTTTGTCTCTGTCTCAAAAATTCATCCAAAAAATAAGTTTGGTACTTGTACTTTGTTATTCTAATTTTGTGGATTGATAACATACATTTCATCATATAGATATTCTTTTTTAATTCATATCTCTTCACTCGCAATAAAAAGTCTCTAATTCGAATTAACAATAAAAGATATCTTATTAAAATCATTACACTTTATATTACGTAATGTTTGAATTTAAATTTAATTAAATCTCAATACGATTCGAATGGGAAAAAAAAATACGAGTGGGTGGGTGGGTGGGGGTGAAAAAAATTCCAAAAGGTGGTTGAGAAAAACAGCGTTTTGACAGTGTCAAGTTATATCTTCATCCATCGCTATCAAAGCTCTCCACATGAACAAATGAAAATGCTGCATAAGTCTTCTTCTTCTTCTTCTTCATCTATCATTTCTTCCACGACGACGTCGTTTTTCACTGTCAAATCGCCCATATATTTTCCACATTTCTTCATATTCACGGCTCTCCGAAGTCCAAACTCAGTTTTCTGTGTTTTCATCAAAAATTGAAGGTACGTAACAGTTTTTATCTCTCTAAATTATTGTTTAGGATTTGGATTTAGCTAACTACAGTTTGATTTGCTGAATTTTGTGTTTTTTTCAAAAAATTATTTTTGTTGCTCCGGTTGATATCAACAGAATTATTGATTCAGAATTGTTCATTTTCGAAGCTCCATAAACACTACGTTTGAGGATTTGAATATAGCTAGCTAAAATTTGATTTCCTGATTTTTTTTTGTTTTGGTTGCTCCTGTTGGAAATTGCTGGCTAGGTTGACATCAACAGAATAATTGACTCATAATTGTTCATTTTCGAAGTTCCAAAAACACTACGTTTGAGGATTTGAAATGAACTAGCTACAATTTGATCACTGATTTTGGTGGATATTTTGTTTTTTCTCTCTGTATTAGTACATACTATTTAGGATTTGGATTTAACTAAACTAAAATTTGATTTCCTGATTTTCGTGTTTTTTCTTGCTCCTGTTAAAAATTGCTGGCCAGGTTGAAAACAATGGAATAATTGACTCGAGTGCAATTCTAAACTCATAATTGTTCTTTTTCAAAGGTTCAAACACTATGTTTGAGGATTTGAATTGAGCTGGCTACAATTTGATTTTCTGGTTTTGGAGGATATTTTGTTTTTGCTAAAAATTGCTGGCCATGTTGATCACAGTGCAGAACTTAATTAAGTTTTAAGTGATTAAGCTACAAAAAGTTGCTAGTCATGCTGATGAGTAGAATAGAGATTAATTAAGTTTGAAGTGATTAAAGCTGAATATGAGATGTAGGAGTTTGAAGTGATTAAAGCTGAATATGAGATGGAAGTTTTTATCTTAGAGCTGTAAAAATATGACACTTGGGCCTAACTCAACCCCAAAAGTTAGCTTATGAGTGGATGATTGTTCAAGTCCATATAAGCAGGCCACCAACTCATTCCCCAACCAGTATGGGACTTTAACCCACTCTAACAAGAGCAAATTGGAAAACAGTGATATCACTGGTCAGAACGGGAGCCTTGGCGCAACTGGCAAAGCTGCTGCCATGTGACCGGAAGGTCACGACTTTGAGATGTGGAAACAACTTCTTGTGGAAATGTAGGATAAGGTTGGGTACAATAGACCTTTGTGGTCCGGCCCTTCCCCAGACCACGCATAGCGGGAGATTAGTGCACCGACCACCTTTTTTTTTTTTTTAATTATATCATTGGTCAATAATTTTGATTTTTGGTACGTTAGCTTAGAATACAACAACATACCCAGTCCCACAAATGGGGTCCGGAGAGTGTAGAATGTATGCATACCTTACCTCTACCTTTGTGGGACAGAGTGGTTGTTCCCAATAGACCATCGGCTCAAAAGAAATGTTATCGAAGCAGGATTGCAAGAGTATGTTAGCTTAGAATACTTAAAATTTTAAAATATTCACGTGCTCACTATTTTTTAGATGGGAAAAAGCTTAAATATGTTACATTTTGCTGAGTTTTTTTGGGGTTTAAAACCGTATTTACTTGTACTAAATCGTTTTTAGATGGAATATAACCCATCAAATGACTCAAGTGCAATCTCCTCTCTGTTTTAATTCTTTGGTTACCTCAATACATCAGAGTCATCAGCTTTCTTTGCACTTCAATTACTGTTCTACTTTTAAAAACGTTTTCAGAAATATAAGTTTGATGACGCTTGAATGTACTTATTTTGGTCTTGCTGATTTGGGTGATTTTCCAATTCACATGGATTTTGGAGTAAATTGATATGCATATTAATTTGTAGGATGTGATACATATATGTATAGTAGTTTATGTATATATGTGTTTTTATGCAATTTCTTTCTTTTTGGGTACCTAGAATGTTGAATTTTAGCTAATTGTTTCCTTCGTACTTAATCAAAAGAAACTTAATACATTAACTGTGGAATGCCTAAATTTCCAATAGTCGACATGAGTTGTAGGCCATATATTTGGTAATGAAATGTGTTTCTTTTAAAATTGGTGTGATACATCAATCCTAAACCAGTTGGTGTTAGTTATATGGTTCCTCGATATCCATTTTGCTCCATTTGGTCCTGTTTATTCCACTTCTCATTTTTTCAAAAAAAGAGAAAGAAAAGAGAAATGATAACTTTTCCTTTGATATCTCACAACTGTGAATATTTTCACTTGTCACAGAAAAATTGGAGATGGTTAACATGTAATTCTAATGTCAAGAGGCACTATGGTCAAGTAAGGAACCTACTAAAGTATAGATTGAAATGAATTGCAGCTGCTTTGGTGCCTCAACTCAGCGGCAGAAAAGGGGTGTTGATCTTGTTCATCAAGATACTGCAGGTTGGTGCATAGTTGAATCTTGGATATTAGCTGATCAGTTGTGTTCTCAGTTGAATGAACTTTTTAGTTGTTTGATGAATTTGTCACAACTTTATATTGCCTTCAGTGTTAACCCTTATATTCCTCTATAGCTGGTTGATCTGTATGTGGCATTTTGTTTTATCATGATTGTCGCGGCACTCTGTAGCTGTAAATCACTCCAATTCATTTTCTCTTTTTCGTTATCTAGTTATCTAATTATCCCTTAGACTGCTGTAATCACAGGGTTTATGCATAAATGCACTCAAGATTATTTGGTTGTCTTCTCCCTTGCTCTTTTATTTGGCCCTCTCTGAATATCTTTGAGCTGCCTTTACATATTTGCAATTCTGAAACTTCTTACATCCATTTTGTGGATATGAGTTCTTTAACACTTCCAGCTCACTAATCAGTAATCATTGCTTATTTTAAACTAATTGACCTGCTTTCTGTAATTTATGCACCAACTTAAACAAGCGTGTAATTGTTGAGTTGTCCACGTTAGTTGTGGGGTGTGGATTTGATCTCTTTGTATGGTCCTGGACAATCCTCGTTTTATGATGTAAAGATATGGCACCTGAGCCTAACTCAACCTCAAAAGCTAGCTCATGAGGGGAGGTTTGTCCAGGTCCATATAAGGAGACCAAATTCTCATCCCTCTATCGATGTGGGACATCTTAACACTCTCCCACACGTCCAGACCTCAACTGGAGCGTGATCACTTCTAAATGGGGGCCCATCATCGGTGAACAACAAATTGGGATGGGCTTGGCTCTGATACCATGTAAAGATATGTCACATGGGCCTAACTCAACCTCAAAAGCTAGCTCATGAGGAGAGGTTTGTCCAAGTCCATATAAGGAGACCAAATTCCCATTCCTCTACCGATGTGGGACATCTTAACAATGAATTAACTTTTTGGGGTTGAGTTAGGTCCAAGGTCCATTGCTTATCATGGTATCCGAGACAAATCCATCTTAATTCTTGGTTTAACCCGGTATTGGACCCCCATATTATGTTGTCTATACTCCAGTGGATAGGCCCCTGAGCGGGGTGGGGGGAGGGGGTGTTGAGTTTTTCCATGTCTGTTGTGGATTTGGTGTCCTTATATTTTTTTAGGTGAATCCTCACCTCCTGATCTAGCTTTTGTATTTGAGTTGGGTCCGAAATCCATTTCTTATCAGTAACAAATGGAGCGGTTTGTACACTAAAATAAACCTATTTATTGGTCAGTTGTTTGTGAATCATTAGAAATAAAACCTTCTCTATGTTTGCCCCTCGGGATTGTGGCTTAGTGGTAAGAGTGTCGCAAGTGATGTTTGGGTTAGACGCACATCACGAGTTCGAATTATGTTGTGAAGAACCTGGTATCTAAGTGAAAGATAGAGGGTCGTGTCCATTATTTACCGAGTTTCAAATTGTATATGCCAGCTGGCCCTCAGAGTTTTCATTGTTATATTTTAAGAAAACATTTTCCATGTCTACAAAATATGCTACAACCATGTCAAAATGGACATTGCTTTTGCTATTTTTTGTGCCCAAGAGAAGTGAAGCAGACTGATAGATTATTTAGATAGAAATAAATTAAAAGATAACATATTATAACCAGACATTGTAAATCTAGTAATATAAGTATGCAAGAATAATTAGAAGCTCAATCCAGGAACCTTTGCGGAGGCATGCAATGATCGGGTTGCGACAGAAGAGCAAGTTGATGATGATGCAATATCTATTATCAATACGGAGAACAAAGAAAATATGGAGATACACACAGGGGGCTATTTACAGTTGAAGGAGAAGGAGGAGGGGAACGACACATTAGAGGATATTCTACCTCTTAATTCAGCAGAAGACGAAGGCATAATGGACCACGAAAACATGATCCCCATTTGGGTCCAGCAGAACATAATCAAATTAAGTAAGGAATTTGGAGTTCACTTTCAAGGTTGTGAGGAGGTAGCCTTGAACCTATTCATGAAAGTTGATGGCAAAAGACAAGTAACAGGAGTTAACATAGTGTCATGGAATGTGAGAGGCCTCAATGATCCTAGGAAGAGGCTATTGATTAAGAACATGTTACATATATGGAGAGCAGATGTATACTGTTTTCAAGAATCCAAACTAAGAGGTGACATAAGGGAGACAATCAAAGAGCTATGGGCCAACAGGAGGGTGAAATTCGCACAGTTGGAAGCTAGGGGCACTAAAGGAGGCATTATCATTCTATGGGACAGCAGTATATGGGAGGGAGAAGTTTGTGAGGTGGGGGCTTATTGCATTACTGTTAGATTCCTGGGCAAAACGCAGGATTTTAGCTGGCACTTATCATGCGTTTATGCTCCAAACAACAAAGAGGAAAGGAAAGAGGTATGGTGGGAGCTAGGAGCAGTAAGGAGCCTATTTGATGGCCCTTGGGTGATTGCTGGGGACTTCAATGTTATAAGGTTCCCTTCTGAGAAGAAGAATTGCATCAGAATCAA
>JAJOOO010009150.1:0-20227 GCA_029582685.1 Solanum piurae | reverse complement strand
CCAAAAAGGTTTTTGTAAGTTGTAACTTCTAGATTTCTGGTAAGTTAATGGATATGCATTCCCTGAAACTCTGGTCTTAGTATCATCTGTTCTCTCATTACATGAAGATCTATTAGGCCATCATCAAGCAAATTGAAGTTTATATCTTAGAGAAATTAGCAAAGGAGGCATACGACATGTGTGCATGATATGCTTTTGGTAAATTCAACTAGGAATGACTAAAAATTTTAAAAACTAGGATAGGGGAATAGAAAATAGGAGAGTGGAAATAAGATGCTAATGTTGAGTGTGAGCATACCTGTCAAAGGAGAGTTGAAATACAAGGAAATCACCACCCATTAAATGCAATAACAATATTAACAGCTCCTCTGTTTTTTTATAACTGTGTGATTATGAGGGTGTTGTTGGAAAAATAGTGCAGCTTCACAAATTGGACCACATCTTTTCGTAAAAATTTAAAATCCAGAACTGTTGTGCAATGTGGAACTTTTTACCTCTTCTATAATTGTTGCAATCTGATTTGTCGTAAATTCTAAATGTGTAGGGAAATGGAGGTGATCAAATTTGAAGGGTCGCTACAAGTCAATTTGATCTCATTGAAGTGGCTGATAAAGAGTTTTTGAACTATTGTAAAAGTTTGAATACATTATGTTTGATTTTGTGAAATATATTATTTGCTAGAATATATTGAACTATTGTAAGAGTACTTTTTG
Source organism: Solanum piurae (assembly GCA_029582685.1). Taxonomy (NCBI): domain Eukaryota; kingdom Viridiplantae; phylum Streptophyta; class Magnoliopsida; order Solanales; family Solanaceae; genus Solanum; species Solanum piurae. The sequence continues at coordinate 19,514 of JAJOOO010009150.1, read as the reverse complement.
AACAATTGTGTACACATATTTAGAATATTGTTGTATAGGTATGTGTAAGTATGTACAAGACGTACGTACTATGTTTTGAAGTTTATTGCAAATCTATATATTTGAATTACTCATGAGCCAATCTAATGCTTGAGATTATTTATTGCAAAATAATATTGGTGTTTTTTAATTAGAAATTGTGGCATATAAATATTTTATAGCCAAAATGATATGGCCACACTTAAAAAGTGTGGCCATAGGACTGTAAATTGTGGTATGCACATGGGCAAGGACTACAATTCAAAGTGTTGTCATACATTAGATAGAAAAGGCAACACTTTAAAATTGTTGTCATACATTAGATATAAAAGGCAACACTTACGAATCATGGTCAATAAGGAAGCTAAGGCCACGCTTAAAAGTGCAGTTGTCTTAGATAGAAATGTTGCTATTTGAGGTACAGAAAAGCGTTGCCATTTTGCCTTTTAGGCTACTCTTTTAAGCGTAGCTGATAAGGCAACACTTTTTCAAGTGTTGCCTAAACTCTAAGGTAACGCTACTTTCGGGCACCCCTGGAAAAGTGTTGCTTAAAGTCCAAAAGTGTAGCCTTTTATCAAAGCCCACACTTTTTGCTAGTTTAGGCTACACTTTACTGGGGTGGCCGTAGGCCTAAAATGGTGAAGTGTTCTCTCAAAGCCCTAGCGTATTTCTTCATTGCGTAAACTGAACTAAATCAGTTTAGACTTCAAATAATTTACTAAAATTGGATTGAATTAATTGGATAAGGAAAAGACTAAACTACCCTTCAAAAATCCGGATTAGACTTTCCTTATTTGAACAACCCAACTTCAAATTGGCATATCTCACTCATACGAACTCAGAATCGCTCAAACTCGGAGGCGTTGGAAAGATTATCCCAAGATCTTTCCTATGATATCTGTAAACACACCTAACTCATCCTGATCTAGGACTTATGATCATTTGAAGTTGACAAAAAACTCAACTTAACATACTTAAAAAAAATTCCAGATTTCTATTCTTCCCAAAAATTGTCTGTTTCCAATTCTTAACTTCTTCCTAATTTTTTCAATTTGGGAGATGTTACAATATCTCCCCCTTGGAAACATCATCCTTGAATGAGATTACTCAAACTAGGCTAAGGGTGTAACATCTAACATTCTTCTCAAGCACCCAACAAGCAATGCAATTACAACATGGAATCTCATAAATTAAAGAGTACTAAGATGAGAATTAGTACCTTGATATGGAAGATCTCTGGTTTCAAAGTGGTGTGGATAGCTCTTCTTCATATCTTCTTCAACTTCCCGAGTAGCTTCCTCAATGAACTGATTTTTCCAAAGAACTTTGACTGATGCTACTTTCTTAGCCCTCAACTTTTAAACTTGGGGATCTAAAACCTGAACCGAAATCTCTTCATAAGATAAGTTATCCTTGATCCCAATATCTTTTGTTGGCATGATCAATGAAGGATCTCCCATGCACTTCTTCAACATGGAGATGTGAAATACCGGATGAACCGCTGCTAACTCTTGTGGTAGCTCCAACTCGTAAGCTACATTACCAACCATTTTTTATATTCTGTAAGGGAAAATATATCAGGGACTAAGCTTCCCCTTCTTACCAAATCTCATAACACCCTTCATGGGTGAAACTTTAAGATATACCCAATCCTCTACTACAATCTCTAACTCCCTTCTCCTAACATCAGTGTAGGATTTCTGACGACTCTGCTCTGTTTTCAACCTTCCTTGAATCACTTTCACCTTCTCCATAGCTTGATGACCTAAATCAGGTCCTATCAACCCAGCTTCACCAACGTCAAACCATCCAATATAAAATCTGCATCTTTTCCCATAAAGAGCTTCATAAGGAGCCATCTGGATGCTAGAGTTGTAATTATTGTTGTAAACAAACTAAATGAAGGGTAGGTTATCATACCAATTTCCCTTGAGGTCAAATACACATGCCCTCAACATATCCTCTAAAGTCTGAATAGTGTGCTATGTTTGACCATCTGTCTGAGGATGAAAAGCAGTACTAAGGTTCACCTTTGAACCCAAACCTTTCTAAAAAGATTTCCTGAACTGTGCAGTAAATTGTGCACCTCTATTTGAAATAATCGAAACTGGAACCCCATGAAGTCTAACAACCTCTTGAAGATAGAACTTGGCATAGTACTCTGCTGTATGGGTAGTCTTTACCGGCAAAAATTGGGCTGATTTTGTCATTCTATCAACAATCACCCCAAATAGAATTGTGTTGTCAGCGAGACCTTGGTAGACCTGTGATGAAATCCATATTAATCATCTCCCACTTCCATTCCTGAATTTCTATATTCTAAGCCAAACCACCGGTCATTTGATGTTCTACTTTAACTTGTTGGCAATTCGGACACTTAGCAACAAATTCTCCAATGCCTTTCTTCATACTACTCCACCAAAAAACCTCTCTCAAATCATGATACATCTTTGTGGAACACGGATGAATAGAATATTTGGAGCTATGAGCTTCCACCATGATCCTCTCTTAGAATTCATCCACTCTTGGTACACACAACCTACCTTGATACCTCAATACGCCATCTCCTTCTTGTTCAAAAGCAAATATTTTTTGCTTATGATTTGCCTTCAATCCAAGAAAAATAGGATCTTGGCATTGCTTCTCTTTTACTTCTGACACTAATGATGATTCAGCCCCATTCATCACCACTACTCCCCCTTATGTGAAATCCATTAGTCGGACTCCCAGGCGTGCAAGTCTATGCACATCTTTCGCTAACTCTCTCTTTTCTTCCTCAACATGGGCGGTACTACAGAAAGACAACCTTCTTAAAACATCAACAACAATATTAGCCTTACCTGGGTGATAAATAATACTAATGTGATAATCCTTTAGTAATTCTAACCACCTCCTTTGTCTGAGATTAAGCTCTTTCTGAGTAAACACATACTGAAGGCTCTTGTGATTAGTGAATACATCAATATGAACACCATACAAATAATGACGCCATATTTTCAAAGAAAACACTACTGCAGCCAAATTTAGATCATGGGTTGGGTATTTCTTCTCATGAACTTTCAACTCTCTGGAGGCATGAGCTATAACCTTCCCATTTTGCATCAGCACACAACCCAAACCAACTCTAGACACATCACAATATACCACAAAACCTTGAGTACCTTCTGGTAATGTAAGCACTGGGGCAGTAATTAACCTTTTTTTCAATTCCTGAAAGCTTGTCTCAGAAGCTTCAGACCATTGAAATTTCATTATCTTCTGAGTTAACTTGGTCAAAGGGGATGAAATATATGAGAACCCCTCTATGAACCTTCTATAATAGCCAGCCAAACCCAAGAAACTCCTAATGTCAGTTGGAGATGTGGGTCTAGGCCAAGTCTACACTGCCTCAATTTTCTGAGTATCAACTTTAATTCCTCTCCAGAAAATATATGTCCTAAGAATGCCACAGAATAAAGTCAAAACTTGAACTTAGAGAACTTGACATACAACTCTCTATCCTTTAAAGTCTGGAGAACTATTCCGAGATAACTAGCATGATCTTCTTCATTCCACGAATAGATTACTATGTCATCAATGAAAACAATAATAAACATATCTAAATAAGGTTTGAATACCCTGTTCATAAGATCCATGAATGCTGCAGGATCATTGGTCAAACCAAAGGACATGACCAAAAACTCAGAATGACCATAACGGGTTCTGAAAGCTGTCTTTGGAATGTCACATTCTCTTACTCTTAACTGATGATAGCCTGATCTGAGATCTATCTTAGATAAATAAGTAGCACCCTGAAGCTGATAAAAAATATCATCAATTCTTGGGAAAGGATATTTGTTCTGGATGGTAACCTTGTTCAATTGACGGTAATCTATACACATCCTAAGGGAACCATCTTTCTTTCTCAGAAAGAAGACCGAAGCGCCCAAAGGTGAGACACTTGGTCGAATGAAACCTTTATCTAGGAGATCTTACAACTGCTTTTAAGCTTTGTCAACTCTGTTGGTGCCATTCTATATGGCGGAATGGATATAGGACGAGTATCTGGAAGAATGTGTATATCGAAGTGTATTTCTCTCTCAGGAGGGACTCCGAGAAGATCATCAGGAAAAACTTTTGGAAACTCTCTTACTACTAAAATTGACTGAATAGGAGGTATCTCAACACTAGAGTCATTAATTCGAACTAATTTATAGACACACCCCTTGGAAACTAACTTTCTTTCCTTATGGTACAAAATGAAACGACCCTTAGGCACTGCTGAACTAATTTTCCACTCTAAGACTGGCTCATTTGGAAAGTGAAATTAACAACTCGAGTTCTACAATCTATTGATGCATAATTGGCATGAAGCCAGTCCATACCAAGAATGACATCAAAATCTACTATGTCAAACTCAATTAAATCAGCCATGGTACTCTTGTGATTGATGGAAACGGGACAATCATGATAGACTCTCTCTGCTAGAATAGACTACCAACAGTGTAGAAACACAAAAGGGTTCACAGAGTTTCTCAGGAAGAACATCAAAACTATTTCCAACATAAGGAGTTACAAAAGATAAACTTGCCCCTACGTCTAGCTAAGCATAAACATCAAGAGTAAAAAATTTGATCATACCAGTGACAACATCTAGATAGTTCTCTTGCTCTTGGCGACTAGTGATCGCATAAAAACGATTTGCTCCTCCGCGAGTATCGGAAGTAGCTCCTCTAGGTGCAGCCCTGTCCGGTGGAGCAACTGATAAAGATTGGGCTCGATTTCCTTGATTCCAATTACCTTACTGGTTCTTCAGGCATCCTTTCATGAAATGACCCACTTGTCCACACTTGAAGCAACCTATGCAACCATCGCGACACTTACCTGTGTAGGTTCTACCACACTTAGGACATGTAGGAGCCCAATTACCTCATTGTGCCACACTACCCTGAGATTGGGCAGGTATTTCCCTGAAATGCTACGAATTCTGACTATTATACTAACCTTTGTTTCTGGGTGCAGGTGCACTAGCATATGATGGAGCAGGTCCCTTTTGCTTTTGCTGAAAGGACGAACGGTTCACATTATTTTCTGCTGCCCGGACACATTCCCTGTCTTTGCCTTCTTGTTTCTAAACTCCTCCATATCCCTCAACTTCTCTTCCTGAACCTACTGTACATATACCATTAACCTCTATTTATCCATGTCCCCATTTAGCATCACTTCCCTGCCCTCTTTTCTTGATAGTCGGGACAACCTCGCAACAAACAGGCTCATTCTACTCCTGATATCCACAACCATCTCTAGAGCAAAACAGGATAGTTGGGTGAACTTCAACCCATACTCATGAACACTTATTGACTCTTGCTTAAGGGTAATGAACTCTCGTACCTTAGCCTCTTTTAGTTCTCAGGGAAAGAAACGCCCAAGAAGGCATCCTCAAAACATGCCCAACTCGCAGGTGGTGCATCTTCAACTCGATTCTTCTTCCATTGATCGAACCAAATCCTAGTGACACCCTTCATTTGGTAGGAATCTAGTTCCACCCTCTCAGTATCAGCAATGTGCATGACATCAAATACCTTTTCCATCTCCTCAATAAAGTTCTCTCGATCCTCAGTAGTGCTTGAACCAATGAAACTTGGAGGGTTCATCCTCAAGAATTTGTGGATCCTCGAAGTGCTTGCCTCTTCTTATGGAGCCCCTCTTTGTTGCCCAGCCTGATTAATCACATCTTAACTTAGCATCGCTATTGCTTCCCTAGACTCAGCATTAGTAACTTCTCCTTGGGTTTGCACTTCAGGTGCATTAGGTACCCCTTACCCCTCAAAATTACGCCTAGCAGGACGACCTCTAACAACTCTTCGTGAAGGCATGATTATCTGAAACCACGCGCAAGCATCAATTAGAAGAAACATTTTAGAGATAACACTCTAACGGGCAAAATGATTATGAATAACGTGAGAAATTTTCCTAAGTTTTGCAGCCTCCTTATTATAGAACTCTGTGCTCTGATACTCTACAACTCTGTGCTCTGATACCAAGTTTGTCACGCCCTGAGCCTACACCCTAGGCAGGACTTGCACTCGAGAACCATTGCTAGCCCCAAGCGAACCCTTGGCCTAGCTTACTTACTCAACGGAAGACTTAAACATATGAAAAGTACTCATGCAATAACTTAAGAGATAATAACTTACCGAAAAATGGCAAGTCAAGTCTTAAACGTATACAACTGAAATGAATAAGAGTAATGAACTATAACTATTTGTCAATGAAGCCTCTAAAACAAAGAGGGATGTTGGAACATGACCCCCGATCATCCTAACAACTGAAAACTAGAAAGTAATGTAAAAAGGAGCCCTCCAAAAAGTAAGGAGGCTCACCAACAGACTCTGAGTGCTCAGCTCGATCAATGAGGAGCTTGATGCTTATCCTGGTTACCTGCGACTCCATCATAAGACGATGCAGTCCAACTGTCATCAGTACATTGAATGAACGAGTATGCGAGTTCCAATGCTAAACATAACATAGGCTTGAAAAGAATCGGAAAGGAGCACTTACATTGGATTTACTCAACTTATGAACAACTTAACTTAATATAGAGCAATAAACACATGCTATATATAGAAAGCTTTAACATAGTAGAAAGCAACTCAGTTAGTTAAACAAATGCAATAAGAAACTCAAATTTACTCATGTAATAAAGTTGTATAGTTTATGCGGGAGTTTCTCTAACCGACAACCACCACTATGAGCCTAAGTGGTGATACATCGTGTTTCCCACGCTTCCAGAACTGTCCTATACTTTGCCGTCATATAGAACACCTTAACTAAGTCGATCCACTTGTCTATGCTAAAAAGCACTTTGGGAGTCATATAAAAAGTATGATCCTTTACTACCCATGATGGCTACATGGCTTATGGAAACTTGAGTTAATATGAACTCGCATCCCCATATAGGTGCTCAATACTACTCCCAAAATATACTTAGCTCATATTTTTCAAAACAAAACTTCTTTCTTTGGTTTGAGATAATTACTCAAAACTTAGCTTAAAAGCTCTCTTGGAAATCGGTCTTTCCCTTTCTTGTTCAAATGTGAAAACATTTTAAAATCTTGGGAATACTCAGTTCCCTTATAACTTTTGGAGAAATGAACTCAACTATTCACACTTTGCTTAACTTAAATCTTAAGTCTTAAACCAAAGTTAAAACATTTGTGAAAGACTTTTGAATTACTTCATGAACTTCTCTTGACTTGATTCTTAACTTTTATACTTGACTCTTAGCTTTCCTTGAATTGAATTATGGCTTCAAGGATTGTGATTTTTGATAGGAAAGATATCATGATGTTTTGCAGTATTTTTAGATAGCTAAACATAAGAAAACATCAAGAAATCACTGTCTGGAAAACAAGTCCGCGACGCGGATATGTATTTAAATTTTTGATCGCGAAATTAAATGTTAAAACAGAGAAGTCCGCATCCAAACCGCGACGCAGAGGTTACTTTTGTACACTGGGGGAGCAAGTCTGCGACGCGAACTTGCGTGCGAAAAGCTGCTCGACTTTTTCCTTCTTCATTTTCTCACCCCAATTCACCTAAATCCGATTATTTTTCTCAATCCCTCTATAAATTCAAATGCCCAGTATATATACACAAGAATCTATCTCAAAACAACTCTTAAATCGACACGGTTCCATCAAGAACTCAACAATCCCAACAAATCTCAGGAACTACAGCAAACTTCAAGAACACAATTCAAGAACATCATACTTTCAAATTTCTTGAAATGAATTTCGCTAAAACAAACATGATTGGCGCGTGGGTGAATGAACCCAACACTATGAGAGTCTCACATACCTTGTAAGATCGAATCCTTGGCGAATTCCACAACCACAATCGCAAGAACTTGACGAATCTTGAGCTTCTCTTCTCCTTTCTCATCTTTTCTCTTCTCTCAAAGCCCTAGCGTATTTTTCAATTGAGTAAACTGAACTAAATCAGTTAAGACTCCAAATGATTTACTAAAACGGATGTAAATAATTGGGTAAGGAAAATACTAAACTAGCCTTCAAAAATCCAGATTAGACTTTCCTTATTTGAACAACCCAACTTCAAATGGGCATATCTCACTCATACGAACTCGGGATCGCACAAACTCGGTGGTGTTGGAAATTTTATTCCAAGATATTTCCTACAATAACTGGAAACACACCTAACTCATCTTGAGCTAGGATATATGGTTGTTTAAAGTTAACCAAAAACTCAACGTAACATACTTAACAAATTTTCCAGATTTCTATTCTTTCCAAAAATTGAATACTTCCAATTCTTAACTTCTTCCTAGTTATTTCAATTTATGAGATGTTAAAAATCAGATATAAGTCCTCATAACCATATAACCACTCTGGGAATTACAATATCATTTATCATTATGAACCACATTCAATTTCACGATTCTCAAATATCACAGTTATATCAAGTCATTGGTCCTCTCATGGAACTCAAACCCAAACTGTTAGCATACCGAAACATGGTAAATGATCCTATGTTTATGCCGGAACGTGGCGACCGATCCCATAATTATGCCGAAATGTGGAAACCTATCAAAGTTAGTGTGTCGGAACGCAACACCCGATCCATTCAACAAGCCACAATCACATGTACATTCTCATGATCATAAAATCAAGTCATGATTCATGGCATTCATAATTCAATATCCTCATTTACAATTAATGTGATCAATAATTGTATAATTCGCATACATACATGTATCATAATGAAGCAAGAACAAACATACATCACACAATCATAGAATCACAACCATCACATACAAGTATACAATGACGTATATCATCTAACAATAACTTGACCATACTTAGCCGTAGTTCATCATCTAAGGCTTCTTCCTATGATTTAATCATCTTTTGTTCGGTACACGAAGGCCTACGCATGAATCCAACCATTGATTATCCTCATACAACGCAGCGGACACAGATTTATAACTACTCAATTTATAAAACCTAGCCTACGTGGGTGCCACGCAGTTGCACGGAGGTATTGTGGATAATTTTCTGGTTTTCTGGATGATATGACGGTGATATTGTCCAAGAATCTGCAAAATATCGCTATTCTCACGCTAGTATCTCTTCCTCCTTCTTTCCCAAGCTTGGAGCAACTTTTTGGAGGGATTCTGGGTGATTTACAGCTAATCTAGGTATTTTAGGAAGAAGGAGAAAATAAGATTTCACGTTATTTACATTTGTCTCTCCTTTCCCGCTCTAGTACCAGCTTATCCTACCGTGGCGCTGCCGCCCTGGCGGGACAGTGGCCCAGTATTTTCTCGAAGTTCCACTTTCCCTAAATAAAGATGGTTCGGGTCGTTACAATAGATACAAATTTACCCCTCGTTCATCCCCAAATTACTCAAGCACGGGACATCACACACCCGATTCAGAGTACTTTTAGCTACAAAATTGGTCCATTACAAAAATCACGGATAAGGATGGTTTTTCAATTCTGCATTATGAAAGGTTTTATACTTAATAGGACCGGTTAGGGACATGCCGCAACGCCCATAAATGGGTTGCATCCCAATTTACACAGTCTGACCCCGCAAGGGTGACAGCCTTCCTATTGAGGTGGGGCCGCTGTGGAGAGATATATCCCGCTGTGGAGGGAGATCGAAAACAATAAAGGGGGAATGAGAAATGGTTTCCTCATTCTCCCTTTTTCAAACTCAAAACCACCCAAAATATCCCTCGACTCGATCATTTTGGACTTCATTTTTAAGGTAATTTTTGCAATCCTTACACTTTTTACTTCAATACTTGGTTAACAACGATTGCATTCTGCTATTTAATCGATTAGAAACGGTTTTTGGGTGGTTATTTCAAATATGAACTTAGGTTGCTAGTTTGATAGAAAAACGTAGCATCGGCACTTCACTTATGTCCCCAACGTCGCTACAATGTCCTGGGCGTAAGGATTTCAAAGAAATACAGTTAAATTGATCCCAAAATTGGTGGGGGGAAGTTGAAGGGTCTCTTGGTTTTAAAACTCGAATTTGGGCACTATTTAGGGGCTTTTTTACTGAAATAATAGCATATGTAGGTTCTAGGGTAGGTAATATACTCGGATCTGCTGAAATTCAGTCAAAAATAGGGATTTTGGGATTAATAGGCGCCATGATCGCGCTTGTTGTTTGTCCCAGATAAGGACTCTCTAGCGACCTTCATCCCACTGTGGCGGCCTCCCTCATCCCACTATGGCGGCCTCCATCATCCCGCTCTAGTAGGTTTTTGGCCGCTATGGCGGAATATGCCAGACCAGTGGCCTGCATCCCTTCACTTAGAAATTTCTCTCTTCTCATTTTAACCCGATTCTGCTTAATCCCTCGGGGTTGTAACGTATATTTTAACTTCTTGCAGGCCCTCTAAATGGCAGGTTAAAATGAGGAAAACTTACCTTTCGTCTGATTTCACGATGCTGCTAGTCGAGAAAGATTTCATGACATCTGGAACAACAAGTTTTGCTGTGAAAGTGGCTCTATTTTACTCCGGATGGACGAGAAAGAGCCAGCCTTTCATGCTCGCCTCATAGAGTTCGGGTGGGCTCCGCTGATCGAGGCTCCCCTTGCCACACTTGCTGACTAAGTGCGGGAGTTCTATGTTATCCTTCCTACCGTCTGCAGGGACGATCCTCACCCCATCATCCATATTCGGGGAGTTGACATCTCCCTGAATGCCACTGCTATAAATGAGGAACTATAGTTACCTGAGGCCGCGAATGCTAAGTACGAGGCTAAATTGAGGGAGATGGATCTGGGCTGGATAAGGGACACACTGGTGGAGCCTACAAGCCGGGACAAGGTCTATTGGCCTACTGCTGAGGGGATTATAGTGTGGACTGGTCACCAGAAGCTAAGAGGTGGCTTCACTTGGTCACTAGAAGGATTCTCCCATAGGGCAACCGCACAAACGTGAAATTTCCTCAGGCCTTGGTGGTGGCATGCGCGTTCCAGGGTATAGAGCTGAATGTGGGGGCGCAAAATATCTCGGAGTGGAGGATGTTCTACCGGGGTAACAAGAAGTCTTTCTTCCTACTGGGACTTATTACTGCACTATGCAAACAGGCGGCGGTGCCACTTCTTGATGTTGATGAGGTACTTCTTATAGTTCCCCTCTTAACCCTATATTGGTTAAGTCAAGTTCTACTTCCAAGAGCAAGAGGAGGAGAACGGGCAGGGCTAGCAGCAGTCAGGAGGTGGCAGAGTCGGAGGACGAAGGAGGCGACAACACTCGTTCCACCCGGTCCTAGCCCCCACTCTCAGGTGCACAGGTCAAGAAAGATCTGGCGTCCGTCCAGAAAAGGTTGGGGAGTGCCTTTGCTAACTTCACTTTGGTTCCACCCAGCACTGCCCTAGAGGTCGAGATGCTTCATCGCGAGCTACGCCAGGAGATGAAGAATGGTCTGGAGAGGGATCGTCTGATGGTCCGGATATGGAAGGCAGTGAGGACCATATTCACTTACGTCGCCCCTGATCAGGAGTTTCCCCGAATCGAGAAGGGAGACTTCCAGCACTTCACTTTTATGGACGAGGCCCTGACCGGCCTGGTACCTACAGAGGAGCTAAACTCAGATGTTGACACCTCCCATTCCCAGAGTCCTTATTTGGTTTTCCGCCGTTCTCGGGCTTGTAATTTGGATAAAACTAATTTCTCTTTTGTTTTTCTTTACGTTTTTGTAAGCACATGGATGCTAGTTTTTGCCGTCTGACATAGCCGATATATAATTACTAAGGTTATGACTTATTATTCTACTGCTGAGCAGTGATTGAATTGCAAGTATTAGTTTGAATACAATTTGGGGTTTATTCAGGTAGTTTTGTAAAGCAGAGGAGGCAGGCTGAGGTTCTGCCTCGTCCCGTCCCGCTTTGACGGGAGAAATTCCGCTCTGGCGGTCTCACCCTGGTGGGAATATTCCCGCCCCAGCGGCACAGAGTGAACCAGAACCTAGGCCAAAATTCCTCTAGGGCTATTCTCCTAACACTTAGATTCCCCGACTATAGTTACGCATTTAGGATAATTCTTTTAACTAGGATCATCATTGTCTACCCCCGGTTCAACCCAACGGAGTTTACACTTCATGATCGCCTTACGTTAACGTAAAACATTACTAGACACTCGTCCCCAGGATACACCTAGACGTCACATGATTATTATTTGGTCACAACGCACCTCCTGATTTCATCTTACGATTCACTCATAGATTATCTAGACCCTCGCACCAAACTTAGTTATGACTTCTTCCCTCAGCGGGTTTCACGATACTCAAGTAGTTACACTTGAATAATTTCAACAATTCAGCCAGCATATTACACATATCAAATCCAGACACGCAACACTGTGCACCTAATCATGTCACACACATCAGCCATAATACTTTCATATCATCAATAAATTCAAACACCTAAAGGAGACCTTCACATTCACAGTTATTTCAAACGACAAGAAACACGCATTTATAGTTACAAACTACACATCACAACAATTTCACGTTATTTGTTAGTTCGTTCCATAGATGACCATTACGAATCATCTTTGCCTTATACAACCCCTGAGGCCAAATACCAATTGTAACCTTCTCAGTTCCAATTAACTTGCTTGTGTCCCTTAAGTCGTAAACATGACATCTAGTCCACTTCGTTGCGATACTAATTGGACTCAACTCATAAGCCATGCAGCACTCGTACGAAAAGAGAGAAAAGCTGACACAACTTCCTAGAATGCTTCATAGCTTCTTGAAGATTTGGTGTGGACGTTAACACACCAATCCGGAGGAGTCTATTCCACATTTTTCTCTTGTACTGGGAGACCGATAACCTGAACTCTGATACCAATTTGTCACGACCCAACCCACAAGGCCGTGCGGGCACCCACTCTAACACCTAAGTAAGAGAACCCTCATATCCCAATAGTTAAAACATGCGGAAAATTTACAAAAATATAGAAATAATAATATAATAATAACCTTTAACACAGTTCTAGTTAAGACTTGTAAAGTAATTAGCACCCCTAAGGACCTATTCTAAACAGGTACAAGAGCTACTAAGAGTACAAACTGGACATAATAAATAAATGACACAACTCCCACCATGTGGAAGGAAGAGTAGAAGTTGTTGGAGAATTTCTTCGTCTTCATCTAATGAAACATCACCAACCTGCATCCAGTCTATGCCCAAAAGGCACAAAAAGATTAGTATCAATACAAACCACATGTAGTGGTAGGAATCATTGGTCAACCCAATGCCCACCCTATAACATAAGAAATCAACTAGAAAGAATATGCAATAAACCACTCGCTTCTCCACCTTTACCCTCTTCTCGAATACCTCAATTTACACTAGTACCCTTACCACTAACCACCTCTTCATTATACCTTCTTACTAGGTTCTTAATCATAGCCTAATCATTCTAACACATAGAAGAGACCACGAATACAATTACAAGCATTTCCACTAACCAACCACGACATACTCTTACTTTCTCTTCTAAGTTGCCCTACCCTTGCCACATGGCACATTACATTAAGCTTTCGAACTACCAACCACAAATTCCTTCCTCCAAGTTTAAATCCAGCTAAGTAATTACATTACACACCCTACCCCCCACTTCTCTCCCTTACAACACATGGACAACCCTTACTCTCAACTATTACGACCTTTGAATACTTGGCCTTCCCAATTTATTCGACAACACGATACATAACAAGTTCACTCACCACAACAGAACAATCAGATATAAGTCCTCATAACCATATAACCACTGTGGGGAATTACAATATCATTTATCATTACTAACCAAGTTCAATTTCACAATTCTTAAATATCACAGTTATATCAAGTCATTGGTCTTCTCATGGAACCCAAACCCAAACTGTTAGCATACCAGAACGTGATACCCGATCCCATGTTTATGACGGGACGTGGCAATTGATCCCATAATTATGCCAAAATGTGGCAATCGATCCAAGTTAATGTGTCGGAACGCAACACCCAATCCATTCAACAAGCTATAATCACAAGTACATTCTCATAAACATACAATCAAGTAATGATTTATGGTATTAATCATTCATATATCCACATTTACAATTAATGTGATCAATAATGCAACATTCACATACATACATGTATCATAATGAAGCAAGAACAAATATACATCACACAATCATAGAATCAAAACCAACACCTACAAATATACAATGACGTATATCACCTATCAATAACTTGACCATACTCAGCCCTAGTTCATTATCTAAGGCTTCTTCCTATGATTTAATCATCTTTTGTTCGGTGCACGAAGGCCTATGCATGAATCCTACTATTGCTTATCCTCATACTACACAACGGGCACATATTTACAACTACTAAATTAATAAAACCTAACCTACCTGGGCACCAAGCAGCTACACGGAGGAATTGTAGATAATTTTTTGGTTTTCCGGATGACATGATGGTGAAATTGGCCAAGAATCCACAAAATATCGCCATCCCCACGCTAGAATCTCTTCCTCCTTCTTTCCCAAGCTTGGAGTAGATTTTTGGAGGATTTCTGGGTGATTTACGCCTAATCTAGGTATTTTAGAAAGAAGGAGAAAATAAGATTTTGCCTTATTTATATTCTGTCTCGCCTATCCCGCTTTGGCGCCAGCTTACCCTGCCGTGGCGCCGCGGTATTTTCTTGAAGTTCTATTTTTCCTAAATAATGATGGTTCGGGTCGTTACACTAATATACACATATGAGTGTCAGAACAAGATATATGACTCCCTTATAGAACTACTATTAATAACTCATAAAACTGGAGTCCTCCAAAAGAAAGGAGGTCTGACTCAAAAGTTGATGAGCAAATGAAGTGATCTCAACGGAATCTTGTAGCGGATCCTAAGAACCTGTATCGATATCATTAATAGATGTAGGTCGGATGACATCAATACATTGAATGTACCAGTATGCAGTATATATGAATAAAAAATAACATAATTAAATGACTTCAATAAATATAGATATATACTAAACTGAATGTAAAGAAATAAATGACTACAATTACTAAAACTTTACAAATATACAGACTCTTCTTTGAACTCAACATGTAAATTGATATGAAAAAAATGCACTTTTAACTCTATTTGGGAGATTATCTAACCAACAACCATCACTATAAGCTACGTGATGATACAACATCTTGTCAACACTGCCAGAATTTCCTTATACCATGTCGGGATATATAACTTCTCAACTAAGTGGATCCACTTAGCAATAAATATTCATCTAAAAATTATGATAATGTACCCATGTTGGCAAGACATGGTTTATGAGGGTTGTTAGTTGTCTAAACTTTCCCACATATCGGTACTCAATACTACTCTCAATAATATATATATTCATGCTCAAATGTATATAACATACTCTTTCTCTAGTTTGAGATAATTGTTCAAACTATCTTCTTAAAAGAGGTAACTCCTCTGAAATATCTCTAAACTCTTTGCTCATTTAGCAAACAATGTTTCTCTTTGCTCAATGTAAAAATATTTTCTCTAGGTTGAGATAATTACTCAAAGAGCCCTTTTTAAGAGTTAACTTTTATGTACACAATATTTTTGAAAATTCATTTTCTTTTCTCAAAATAATACTCTATTTCTTCATGTCAAAATGAAACATCTCAGGAATACTTAGTTCCTTTATACTTTTTGTCGAACTCCTCTTTAATTCATAAAAAAAATTCAGTTTAACCAATTATGTTTGTTTAAAAGATTCTTAATAAGAACTCAAGGAATACTCAGAATTAAGGTTCATACTCAAAAATAGACATGAACAAATAACCTCAAGAATCTCAATAACAATAAAGAAAAACACAATACACAGAACTCAACTCAGAACTGAACATCAACTCATCTCAAGAATACTCAAAACTAAGGACATAACCCTAGATTAATCTTTTACCGACTGAATTGAGATGTAGGGCATGAGGAAAAACTCAGTCCATCACTATCAATAGCCTTACATACCTGTGAAGTACAAAGTTAATTGACGGAAACTTGAAGAAGGTTCGAAACCCTAGATTTTTCTCCTCTTGGAACCTTGCTTTAATGATTTGAAGTGTTAAAGAACGTAAAATGAATGTATGGGAAAAGTATGTAATACCCTCAGTTAATAAGAAAATGTAAAAAACACAGTCGCGCCTAACTTAGGTTCTTACAACCCGTCACCAGGATGACTTCCCATCACCTGTCATTGTCAAAAATGTCCGAAACTCTAGAAATTCTTCAAGTGTGATGGCCCATCGAAGGTCTAACTAACTGTCATGACTGTCTTCATGGCGGTCGTCAACTTTGTTTCTGATATGACCATCTCTGGTAGAATGGTCATAACTTTTTACTCCAAACTCGAACTGAGGAAAACTACGTGACATTGGAAAGAGGACTCAAAGATCTTCACTTTGATGGTCATGGGCCACCTTATTCATTATGTGTTTAGAGATATGATCGTTTGAAGGTAACATATGTAGAATCTTAGTCAAAACTTAATCGGTAAGGAAGCTTTCATCTCAACATTGTGCTAGGGGGTTCTTGTGACCTTAACTCATATCCGACTTCATTTTCACTCTAATTAATTGACCTTTACACATATGAGAAATTTAAGAATAACCCGATACAACATTACATGTGTATCAAGAATAGTTCGGATCTTAACTTAATAAAAATAAATTTGGGTGTTACATATGGCATATGTATACTTGTTTGATGTAAATATCAGTAAATACTTTTACCATGTGTATCACTTCA
The DNA here is from genome assembly GCA_029582685.1 of Solanum piurae. Classification (NCBI taxonomy): domain Eukaryota; kingdom Viridiplantae; phylum Streptophyta; class Magnoliopsida; order Solanales; family Solanaceae; genus Solanum; species Solanum piurae. Next base: position 2,671 of record JAJOOO010009150.1, on the reverse strand, counting down.
TAATTTTTTATCTTCTTTCAATGTAGAGTGTGCACGTCAAAGAATACAATATATTTTATTTCTATAGATGCATTTATATAAATCAATATTTTCTCTTTTTAATATAAACTTTTAATTATTTTATATTCATAAAAATTAAATACTACTCCTATAAAATTTACAAGTTATTGGAATTTTATATGTATTTGAGTTATGTCTAGCTAGGGTTAGATAAAACCATGATTTATTACTACATGGATTGATAAAAAAAAAAAAAAAAAGTTTGAGTGAAGAAAATGAAATACATGCTTATTAATCTTGAGAAAAGAAATAGAAGTGGTAATCACTGATAAATTCTCGCGGATGCTCAACTACTTAATACTCGTCTCTCTCTCACACACCATACTATACACAGAGGCGAATCTAGGATTTTTCGAACATGGGTGCACCAAGTAAAATGTATTGAAGTGAGAGTTGATCCTTAATCCTCAATGTCAAAAGCTCAACATTTAACCATGTGGACCATTTAGATTTCTTGTAGTACGGGTGCAAGAATATAATATTATACAGAATCTTAAAAAATATACATATAAAATATCTAATTTTACGAAGAGACCACGGGTGCGGGTGCCCTATTTTTTGGCTGTAAATTCGCCACTGACTATACATATATATATATATATATATATATATATCGTTCTTCGCGTGGTCAAAATGATTTTCAATGAATCTGTGACATGGACTTTTTCAAATATCTTATCATTAAATAAAATTAAAAAAAGAGAGTAATTTTTTGTAAAAAGAAATAAATATTAATAATCTAAACATAAGTTGATTAAAACGATCAGAATGTCTCCTAAAATAGTGTATAGAAAAAGTTTCATGGTAACATATCTCAAGGAAAACAACAAGGCAGTAATAGTTGAAAACATTTCCCCATATGTTGTCTGAGATAACGTTATCAATTTTTCATTGATATAATTACCTTCTAAGAATGATTGCTCTTTCTAAAGTATTTGAGCCTTATGAATTGATAAAGTTCAGAACCCTCAACTATTTAATACTCATCAGACAAACATACGCCATACCATATATAAAAAAATAATTCAATTAGTTAAATCCTCTTCCACATACACACACACACATATATATAACTAAGGAACTTGCTCCGTGCCATCTAAATAATAGCTTTTCTAAACATTTAACTATGTGAAGATAAAAAATAAAAGGGTAGATTTTTTTATAAAAATAAATATTGATAATTCATACGTTAAATTAGCCAGCCTTTAATATTTGTTTCAATTGGCTAAGGATGTGATTCTATATATAGAATTATTTGGAGGTTGAGAATTCGGTAGAAGTTTTTTAAGTAGCCATGTTATATAGTGCTTTTAATGGGAAGAGTCGGGGGTAGGGGTTGAACTAGTCTTTTCTGATACTTCTCTCATTATTAGTATTATTATTATTTATTATATGAGTAAAGTTTTTTACTTGTTTGTTTTATTAAGTGTTGCTTGTTCCTTCGTTGACCATGTCTTTCTTCCCTCTTTACTACCATTATTTTTCTATTTTTTGAAATTGTTATTTTGGTTTCATATTATTCTTGCAGTTATGTTTCGATTATTGTTTTTATGAGTCGAGGGTCTATTAAAAACAACCTCTCTACCTCACAAAGATAGATATATTAGTTTTTGTATGTTATGTCACTCTCATACCCCACTTATGGAATTACACTAAAAATATTATTATTATTATTATTATAATTATTTTCAAAACCTATGTCTACATTCTTGTACAATTAAATAAGTAATTTAATATATAGATTTAGATTTCTAAATGGCATGATCATGCTTTTTTGTTCTAACCAACCTCTATGTAATTAAAGGAAAATCATTAACGTTTAAGTTTATCTATTTTAAGCATGCATAAACACTAATATTGTCAAGATCCGAGCCTACACCCTGGACGTGGCCGGCACTCAAGAATCATTATTGGTCCCCAAGCGAACTCTCATCCTGGCTGACTACAAATGAAATATATGTTTTTAAACATATGAGCTAGTTATATTTTGGGAGAAGTATTGAGCGCCGATATGGGGGACAGTTCAAACAACTCACAACTCTTATAAACCATGTAGCCAACGTGGGTACAAAGGGTCATACTTTTAGATGATTCCCCATTGCTTTTTAGCATAGACTAGTGGATCCACTTAGTTGGTAGGTTCTATAGCCCGACAAAGTATATGACAGTTCTAGTAGTGTGGGCTATACGTTGTATCATCACATAGCTCATAGTGATGGTTGTCGGTTAGAGAATCTCCCTAATAGAGTTATATTGTATTTTCATACAATTGAGTTACTGTAACAATATTATTAGAGCTATGGATGTTGAGAAATATAAGAAGAAACATACAAGTAGAAAAATAAGAAAAATAAGAAGAAAATTAAATAAATTATATCCGGAATATAAACAACTCAATATTACAAAAACTGATAACGAAAAATTAGATCAATTAATAGATATTATATCTAAAATAGAATATAAATATATTCAATATTTAAAGAAATAATGAATAACGAGAATAACGAATATAAACAACAACTTACTAAAATAATTATAGCAAAAAGACAAGAATTGAGATATAGGCAAAATAGACTTAACAGTAATATATTTGCAGGAGTTTGTCACAAAT
>JAJOOO010009149.1:0-22121 GCA_029582685.1 Solanum piurae | reverse complement strand
TCCTCCTCCTCCTCCTCCTCCTCCTCCTCCTCCTCCTCCTCCTCATCCTCCTCCTCCTTCTTCTTCTTTTTCTTCTTCTTCTTCTTCTTCTTCTTCTTCTTCTTCTTCTTTCTAGAGAGAGAATTTCCTGGAGGGAATTGGGTTTCTTTTGGGATCCTGAAATAATGATTTAGCATGACTTAATTAAGGGTCTAAAGGCTTTACATAGGTGGTCTAAACACTAGTAAAACAACACCTCTTAATAACTAATTATTTCTGGAATGACCCCTTAGTCCTAAACCTAACAACTTAAACTAACCTACTGCCTCACCCAGGAGACCACGTCATGGACCATGAATGGACCCATGGGGTATGCTGGTCAACCGTGGGTGGTTGTCACACCCCGAGCTACCCCCGAGACGTGGACAGGGGACCTAGGATCACAAGTGACCCCAAGCTAACCCTACTGGCATGACATGAGCATACTAAGAATAATAATAACTGATGCAGAAGCTAATCATAAATAAATTTGTAATGATGGGGAATACCCATCTACTAAAACTAAATATCAAATCTAAGAGTTTAATACAACAGAAATATCAAACTCAAATACTAAGTTGAATCTAACTATGCCTGAAAATAGCCTCTAACTGACTAGAAGTGCTAGGACATGCCCCAGCTAAGTCTAGAAAAACTGAAACTAAAACAATGAAAACTGAAAGATAACATGACTATTGTCCTCGAAGAATAAGGACTCACCACTGATGATGTTGAACTGGAGATCAGGAACCGATCTAAGCGTGATCTGGATGCTGAGAATCTGAACCTACATCACAAGAAGATATAGCGCAAAGTATGTGTCAGTACTTAAAAGGTACTGAGCATGCAGGATAGAGTAAAGCTGAAATAAACATATAACTGAACAAGAAATAAAGAAAGAGTATAATCTACACATGATATCGATACTGAATACTGAGCTAACTGAATGCAATGACAAAATTAAGACATGATGATGCAGAATACTGATTATACTGAAATGTGGTCAACGCAATGGAGTCTGACTGAACTGTGGGAGCTACTAATAATCGATAATAAAACCACATGAGCTAAATGTGGAGTCTGATGTATACGCCTCATCGAGAGGACCCAATACACCCGGCCAAAGGTGTAGAGGCATGCTGGCGTGATCACTAAAATCATGCCCACAAAGGGGACTTACAACCTACGTGGCTCGTAGTTCTGGGACTATATGGGTGACTGACCCTAGTCCAACTCGGTATTATGCTACTCCCCATATATTAAATGATTAACACATTATGACTGAATTTTTGTAATATACTAGATAGCTCAAAATTGACATGCAAACTGAGAATGCATATTAATATACTGATAATGACACATTCAACACTGAGGCAAGTATATCTAAAATATTGAAATATATGACCTAGCAAGAGTAATTCAAGAACTAAAGAAATACATAGCTAGGGTTCTGAGATTCATGCGAGAAACGAAGTAATAACATGATAATCTGATTTGGAACATGAAAATAACTAATTCATGATAATCTGTTGAAGTTCTAGAAACCCTAGGTTTAGTTGATAATAGGGAATCAAGAATCTGACTGAAATCTAGGGACCTAATGGGCGAAAGGAACCCACTAGTGAAATCCCACAAACTTGGTGATAAATTCCACGGAGAAATCTTTCGATTTCGATCCTAGAACTGATGGAATCTTATTGCGTTCTTGAACTAGGGTTGCTCGACCTTTTCTCCTCTTTACGCTCTAATTTTCTAAGTTTTTGATGAAAGACCTGACTTAGGTAAGTTCTAGTTATGCTAGGCTAAAACTAATCAAAACCACGTAGTTTAGGGTTAAAACGACGTAGTTTAGGGGTCCAAAGAAATAGGAAAAGACCAAAAGACCCCTGACTTAAGTTGTAGACGGGGCTGACCATGGCCAATTCCACGGACCCTGAAAGGGACCACGGACCGTGAAGTGGGTCGTGGTCTTTTGTCCAGGAGCTGGGGGTTCTGAGGTCTGATCCACGAGCCCCTACCACGGCATGTGTGGAGGACCACGGACCGTGAAGGTCCCCGTTGTCCTCACTTTGTCTGAGGTCTGAAGGCTCAAGTCTGGGGCCTACTGGATAGCCTCCATGGACCACTCCACTACTCGTGTGAGGTGCCATGGACCGTGAAGGCCCTCATGGTCTTCACTTGGACGTGGAGGTCTAAGGGATGGCTAGGGGGGCTACTGCCTCGACTATACGGATGCCACCACGGTCCGTCATCAAGACCATGGTCTGTGAAGGGTCTCGTGGTCTGATGTATTGCCTGGAGGGATCCAAGCCATGACCACAGGCACGTCAATGGACCGTGGACCTTGTCACGGTCCGTGAACCCTGTCGTGGTTCACTAATTCAAGTAAGTTTCTGCAAAAAAAATCTAGGTCTGGTTTTCAAGGTGTTACAATATCTCCCCCTTGGTATCATTCATCCTCGAATGAAGACTGAATTAACTGAAATGGAGGGGATGAGCTGCAACCCTACCATCAAACACTGGAAACTGATTTCTGACTGAACTAACTTCCAAAAACATGCAAATACGCAGAAAATACAAGTACAGACTGAAGGAACATGATACTAAGACTGATTCTACGCATGAATGACTGAAAAACTGAAGAGGAACTATTACCTCAAGCTGGATTGGAATCGGAAGGAAAGAGGTGAGGATACTTGAACTTCATGGCTGCTTCTGCTTCCCAAGTAGCTCCCTCTATGGACTGAGTCCTCTACCAAACATTGACTAAAGTGACTTCTTTGTTTCGTAACCTTCTAACCTGACAATCAAGAATGTCAACTGGTACATCCTCATAAGCAAGACTATCTTTCACAACCACACTCTCTAATGGCACTACATATGTTGGATCACCCACGCACTTCTTCAATAGTGAAACATGGAAGACTGGATGCACTGCTGCTAAATCTGTTGGCAACTCTAACTCATAAGCCACTTTACCAATCATTTTAAAGATCCGGTAAGGACCTACATATCTGGGACTGATCTTTCCTTTCTTGCCAAATCTCATCACTCCTTTCATAGGTGACACTTTCAAGAAAACCCAATCATCAACTTGGAAATCTACTTCCCTTCTCTTTACATCTGCATAAGACTTCTGGAGACTCTGGGCTGTCTTAAGTCTATCTCTAATGAGTGGAACTTTCTCCATAGCATCAAGAACCGAATCTGACCCTATCAAGGCTGTTTCACCTACTTCAAGCCAACCAACAAGAGATTTACATCTACGCCCATACAAAGCCTCCAAAGGGACCATTTGAATGCTGGAATGGTAGCTATTACTGTAGGCAAACTCTATAAGAGGAAAGTGATCATCCCAACTACCCTTGAAGTCGATCACATAAGCTCTCAACATGTTCTCTAAAGTCTGAATGGTACGCTCTGCCTGACCGTCCGTCTATGGATGAAATGTTGTGCTAAGATTAACCTGACTACCAAGACCTTACTGAAATGACTTCCAGAAATGAGAGGTAAACTGAGGACCTCTATCTGAGATGATAGACAAAGGAACCTCATGCAACCTGACTATCTCATTAATGTAAAGCTTGGTGTAGTCCTCTGTCGAATCTGTAGTCTTGACTGCCAAAAAGCGAGAAGACTTAGTGACTCTGTCCGCTATCACCCAAATGGAGTCATGTTGTCTGCGAGTACGAGGTAACCCTTTAATGAAATCCATGTTGATCACTTCCAACTTCTAAATATGAATGTTGATCTCTTGAGTCATACCCCCTAGTTTTTGATGTTGTACCTTCACTTGCTGACAATTGGGGCACTTAGCCACAAAATCTGCTATATCCCTCTTCATGCCATTCCACCAAAAGACTTCCCACAGATCACGGTACATCTTAGTGGCATCTAGATGAATAGAATACCTGGAGTTATGGGCTTCTGCAAGAATCTGTTATCTCAACTCGCCCACATTAGGAACATATAGTCGACCCTGATAGCGAAGCACACCATCTCCCCCTTGGGAGAATACCTCAACTCTCTGTTGATGGACTGCACCCTTGAGTTTGAGCAATATCGGATCACTGTCTTTCTTTTCCTTAACCTCCACTACCAATGAAGATTCTGATCCATTTTGAACTGTCACACCACTATCTGAGATTCTCATAAGACGAACTCCTAAACAAGAAAGCCTGTGAACATCCTTTGCTAGCTCTTTCATTTCTTCCTCAACATGTGCTACACTACCCATAGATAGTCTGCTAAGGACATCTACTACTACATTTTCCTTACCCAAATGGTAATGCACACTAATGTCATAATCCTTGAGGAACTCAAGCTATCTCCTCTAGCAAATTGACCATCTTCTCAGTCAACCTAGTCAATGGTGAGGCTATGGATGAAAATCCTTCCACGAACCTTCGATAATAACCCGCTAAACCCAAGAAACTTCTGATATATGCAGGAGAGGTAGGTCTAGGCCATTGTTTTACTACTTCTATTTTTAGGAAATCCACTCGGATCCCTTCGTTGGATACTATATGCCCAAGAAAAGCAAATTGACTGCAGCCAAAACTCGCACTTGCTTAACTTGGCGAATAACTGGCGATCTTTGAGAGTTTGCATAACAACTCTCAAATGACTCGCATGTTCTTTCTCATTCCTAGAGTAAGTGAGGATATCGTCAATAAAGATGATAATGAACAAGTCCAAATATAGCTTGAACACTTTGTTCATCAAATCCATGAAAGTTGTAGAAGCATTGGTTAGTCTAAATGATATTACTACAAATTTATAATGACCATACCGAGTTCCGAAGGCTATCTTCGGAATGTCACTATCTCTGACTTTGAGCTGATGATAACCCGATCTGAGGTCTATCTTTGAGAAATAACCAGCACCCTGAAATTGGTCAAACAAGTCATTAATCCTGGGGATGGGATACTTATTCTTGATTGTGACCTTGTTCAACTGCCTATAGTCGATGCACATTCTGAGAGAACCATATTTCTTCTTCATGAACAACATTGGTGCACCCCATGGCGAAATACTAGGTCTGATGAAGCCCTTATCTCGAAGGTCTTTCAAGTGCTCTTTCAATTCCTTAATCTCAGCTGGAGCCATTCTGTAAGGAGGAATAGAGATAGGCTGGGTATTTGGAAGGAGATCAATTCCAAAGTCGATTTCCCTATAGGGAGGAACTCTGGGAAGATCTTCTGGAAACACTTTTTTAAACTCATTAACCACAGGAACTGACTCCAAGAGTTGGGGTTTCGGAGCTTGAATCCTTAACCCGAACTAGATGATAGATATAACCCTTAGAGATCATCTTGCTGGCCTTAAAGTAAGAAATGAATCGACCCATAGGCGCTAAGCTACTACCCTTTCATTCTAAGATTGGTTCGTCTGAAAACGAACAATCCTAGTTCTACAATCGACTGAGGCATAACAGAAATGTAACCAATCCATGCCTAGAATGACATCGAAGTCTACCATTTCTAACTCTACAAGGTCTACTGAGGTGACTTTCTGAGAAACTGTGATAGGGCAATTTATGTATACCCGTCGAGCTACACTTGAGACGCGGACACAAGACCTAGGATCACAAGTGACCCCAAGCTAACCCTACTGGCATGACATGAGCATACTAAGAATAATAATAACTTATGCGGAAGCTAATCATAAATAAAGCTAAAATGATGGGGAATACCCATATACTAAAACTGAATATAAAATCTAAGAGGTTAATAAAAGATAAATATCAAACTCAAATACTAAGTTGAATCTAACTATGTCATAAAATAGCCTCTAACTGACTAGAAGTGTTGGGACATGCCTCAGCTAAGTCTAGCAAAACTGAAACTAAAACAATGAAAATTGAAAGATAACATGACAATTGTCCTTGCAGAATGAGGACTCACCACTGATGATGCTGGACTGGAGATCGGCAACTGATCTAAGCGTGATCTGGATGCTGAGAATATGAACCTACATCACAAGAAGATGTAGCGCAGAGTATGCGTCATTACTTGAAAGGTACTGAGCATGCAGGATAGAGTAAAGCTGAAATAAACATATAACTGAACAAGCAATAAAGCAAGAGTATAATTTGAACATGATATCGATATTGAATATTGAGCTAACTGAATGTATTGACCAAATTTAGACATGCTGATGTTGAATACTGATTATACTGAAATGTGGTCAATGCAATGGAATCTGACTGAACTGTGGGAGATACTAATAACCAATAATAAAACCAAATGAGCTAAATGTGGAGTCCGATGTATACGCCCCATCGAGAGGACCCCATACACCCAGTTAAAGGTGTAGCGGCATGCTGGCGTGATCACTAAAATCATGCCCACAGAGGGGACTTACAACCTACGTGGCTCGTAGTTCTGGGACTATATGGGTGACTGACCCTAGTCCAACTCGGTATTATGCTACTCCCAATAGATTAAATGATTAACACATTATGGCTGAATTTTTGTAATAAACTAGATAGCTCAAAACTGACATGCAAACTGAGAATGCATATTAATATACTAATAATGACACATTCAAGACTGAGGCAAGTATATCTGAAATACTAAACTATCTGACCTAGCATGTGTAATTCAAGAACTAAAGAAATACATAGCTAGGGTTCTGAAATTCATGCGAGAAATGAAGTAATAACATGATAATCTGATTTGGAACATGTAAATAACTAATTCATGATAATCTGCTGAAGTTCTAGAAACCGTAGGTTTAGTTGATAATAGGGAATCAAGAATCTGACTGAAATCTAGGGACCTAATGGGCGAAAAGAACCCACTAGTGAAATCCCACATACCTGGTGACGAATTCCACGAAGAAATCTTTCGATTTCAGGCCTGGAACTAATGGAATCTTGCTATGTTCTTGAAATAGGGTTGTTCGACCATTTCTCCTCTTTACGCTGTAATTTTCTAAGTTTTTGATGAAAGACCTGACTTAGGTAAGTTCTAGTTATATTTATAGGCTAAAACTAATCAAAACCACGTAGTTTAGGGTTAAAACGAAGTAGTTTAGGGGTCCAATGAAATAGGAAAACACCAAAAGACCCCAGACTTAAGTTGCAGACAGGGGTGACCACGGCCACTTCCACGGACCGTGAAGTGGGTCGTGGTCTTTGGTCCAGGAGTTAGGGGTTCTAGGGTCTGATCCACGAGCCCCTATCACGACCCATGTGGAGGACCACGGACCATTAAGGTCCCCGTGGTCCTAACTTGAGCTTAGGTCTAGAGGCTCAGGTCTGGGGGCCTACTGGATAGCCTCCACGGACCACTCCATGACCCGTGTGAGGGACCACGGACCGTGAAGGCCCTCGTGGTCTTCACTTGGGTGTGGAGGTCTAAGAGGCTGGCTATGGGGGCTACTGCCTCGACTATACGGACGCCACCAAGATCCATCATCAAGACCACGGCCCGTGAAGGGTCCCGTGGTCTGATGTCTTGCCTGGAGGGATCCAAGTCATGACCACGGGCAGGTCAACGAACCAAGGGACCCTGTCACGGTCCGTGAACCCTGTCGTGGTTCACTGCTTCAGGTAAATTTCTGCAATTTTTTTCTGGGTCTGGTTTTTGAGGTGTTACAGTGGTGGTCTGAGGCAGTGTATTTGGGGCCTAACCAACGAAGCCATCCAAGAGACGTGGACCCCTCTACGGAGCGTAGGTCCCTCCATGGGTGCACTGCCTTAGGCAGCCTTTCTTGGGCAGTTTACTAGGGTCCTCTTCAAGGACCCTTGGTTGGTCCTTAGGGAGTCGTACCTTGACGTTCTAACCCTAAACCCTTCATTTTAAGTACGGGAAGCCATATCTACGACTCGTACTCTCATGTCAAGCTCTAGTTTAGCCTACTAGTTTTCGAAGTTTTACAGCTACATGCAGTTAAATGTAATTTTCATACCTAAAATCTTATTTTACTCCCAAAACTCATTCAAGGTAAGGCTAGGGCAAGGGAGGGGCGATTTCTTCAGTTTTTCATTCATTTCCTCCTTCCAGGTAAGTGCTTCAATCAATCTAACATTTGTTTGATTCTTTAATCCTTAGAATAACATTATATTTGTCATGGTGGGGGTTAGAAAGTTAACCTAATAGATTTTTACCAAGAAACTTCTTAAAGGTGAGCAATTTGATCTCATACTTTTGTAGTTTGATTTCTAGGCCTTAGAAAATATAATTGTGGCCCTAGGGGGTGGTTTGAAATCATTTTAAGGTGGGGAAAATTCATATTTATGAGGATTTTAGGGTGTAAAGACCTTGGGATAATCTTACGAATGTTTGTTCCCAATTTATTTACCGTAATTCACTAATGTAACCATGGAATTGGTAGTTTTAGGTGAATTAAGGTGGAAAACCCCTAGATTTGGATGAAAATTTTATGAGGTTAGCTTAGGGTTTGAGATTTGGATATGATCTGGAAATATTTAGGTCAATCACAATAAGTCAAGGTTCGCGATCAGACTTCTGCAGCAGTTGCTTGATGCCCAGGTAGGCTAGGTTTTCTTAACTGGGTAGTTTAGACATGTTTCCAATTGCATGTTGTATCTTAGATTGATGAGAGTTTTCATTCCTAGGCCTTCGGGCACGTAGTATGGATGGTTAAGGGTTGAATATTGTTGTTAAGGTGGGAAAGATGATGACTAGGGAGCGGTTATCTAGTTCTTGACTTTTAACATTGATTTTTCTTGTTGAGGTGGTTTGGTGTTAATTGTATGTTTATGTCTTATGAAGTTGTTGGGTTACAGTCATTTCAGGGACTTGTGGTAATCAAGGGAATATGATGAGCGGAAAGAGTATTAGTTCATGGGATTAGGAAGATAATTTCCATAAATGAATGTATGTTCATAAAAAGGTCCAGGGATATTGGTATATGTATAAAGGGGTTTATATGTATATGTGTGTTCATGTTGCTTTTTTATGTGAAATGCATGTTCAGGAAAATAAAGGGTGAATGTGAAATGACTTCATGTGATAATTTCATGCAATGAACCTTTTTTAGTTACTTGTGGTTTCAAGTGTGGTTGGTCATTGTGATTGTGATTGTGATTGTGATTGTGATTATGCATGTTTTTTGTGATTGTTGATTGGCTCAGGAACCACGCTTGGTATATGATCCCCATAATTTTCTCGGATACCATATCTAATATATACTGACGATTAGCTTGGACACCACACCTGCTACGGAGATATCCATATATGATTGGCTTAGGTACCACGCCGATACATTAATAATAATTGGATCGGGTACCACGCTGGTACACTAACTAAATATGACTCGGATACCACACCGGTAGTATACAGATTAAGTGTGGGTTCCATGAGAGGAACATGTATGTGTTTATGGTTCCACGAGAGGACTAGGTATGTGCATTTGTTATCATGTGGGACATTTTTCATGCATTGGTTGATTTCATGATACTGTGACTGAGAGTCTATGTATCGTGATTATATATTAGAAAAAATTTCTTAAAATAATGAACTTTATTATATTAGGGCCTAACCCATCGGTGGCCCCTTAAAGTTGGCACAATATTTCACTTAGACACCTTAACTGGACGTTGTTCATTTTAGACACCTCATGTAGGGTTCTGTTGTGTCATTTTGACACTTTTTTTTAATATTAGCAAAAAAATATAATTGTGCATTACACTCGCGAGTGACGTGTAAAGTGACGAATTAAACGATGACAAATGTCATTTGTGTCAAAAGTGATTTTTAAATAATTAATTTTGAGAAAAAATAAAAGTTGACCAATAAATTAATGACACGTGACCCAAATAATTACAAAATAGAATTAAATTTAAATCAATAAAGGAAACACCCCCCCCCACCACGATTGTCTTCTCCAACCCAGATCTTCAACCTTTTGCAGAACCCCCCCCCCCCGGCCACTCCCCCTGCCTGTCTTCTCCAAATATTCAAGTTGCGTACCATTGTTTACGATCACTTTCTCTCTTTTTTTCCATAATAAATAGCTTGATAGAGAATGCGAGATTTTTGTTAGTTCAAAGAAATCTTTTAGCTTAGTTTAAAGAAATTTACTCTGTTATTCTGCTGAAACCTTCATTCAAAATGGATGAAATTTAACTTGGGCAAAATGGTGGTTGAAAAATAGGGAAGAAGAAGAAAAAAATAATTAAAAATTAACTAAAAAGGCATTCACGCGCTGGTCAATGAGTGTATTACACTCATTATGCCCAAGTAAGCAAAAAGTGTCAAAATGACACAACGAAACCCTACATAAAGTGTCTAAAATGAACATCATCTAGTTAAGGTATCTAAGTGAAACATAGTGCCAACTTTAAGGGGTTACGGATGGGTTAAGCCTTATATTAGCTTTAATTTTAAGTAATTTATTGCAATAATGTTTTCAAATGAATATCTTTTTAATTATCATGCATTCTTATTTTCTAAAGCTTACTTTTATAGTACTTCATTACACATTAATATTGTTTTCTTTTTTTTGTTTTCAGCATTTTAAATAAGCATGTAATGACACTTTCCACTTATAAATAGATTTTTTTCTAAAACTATTTTTATAATTTATTCTTGCCAAATTTCTTAAGTTATGTGGACTCATGGGATGAACTTGGTATGACACAGTAAAATAAAAGTGCTATCTTATTATCAACAAGAGTTAGGTATTCATAAATTTTGTATATTAGTAGGGGCCAACATGCAACGTAAGTTCTTGAAACTAGTATATAGATAAATGTATATGTATGTTATCATTGTTGCCTGACCAATCCATTATTTTATCCACCTAGTACCATATGTTTTCTGCTAGCTTGGTTCATAAGTTCCTGGAGGTTCCACTGGTACTGGTTACCGCTAGGGATGGCAGAATGGGTAATTTATATGGGTACCCATTCAAATTACCTATCTTAAGTGAGTTGGGTACTCAACTCATTTGAAATGGGTAAAAAATGAGTTAAACTCATATTACCCATTTAAAAGTGGGTAGTTAAATGGATAAAATGGGTAGAAGAGGCTCAGTTATAAAAGAAAGAAAATAGACATCAATATTTTTTTTGAGGTGTAGGTGGTCAAGGTAGGGATGGGTGGGGTAAGGAAAAAAATATGGTGGGGGAGTCGGAGTAGTAAAATTTAAATTTAATATACAAAAAACAAATAAAAGTAATAATTTTTGAGTTGTTGGGGTTGGGGGTGGGGGATCGGAGTTGTAAAAAAAAATTATTTTTTGAGGCACTGGGGTTGGGGATGGGCACATTAAATTTTAAAAAAAAAAATATTGTGGGGGGAGGAGGAGGGTGAAGAGTGGGTAAGAGATTTTGCTTTTAAAGCTTTTAACATGATCCCAATAATAATATGGGTATCCATATTTACCCTTATTATCCATTGGATAACTCGTTTTTATCCATTTAAAATATGAGTCGAGTCAAATATTTTATCCATTTTTATTTAACTCATTTTCAATTGACTCATATTCGAATTGATCCGCTCGTTTGCCACGCCTAGTTACCGCATTAGTACACCATTAATTTGCTTACAATACCTCCTTACATAAAACCTACTCCTCCTTATCAAATCTCTAGAGCGAGAAAAAGTCTCTTCTAAACCACTTCAATTGGAATATGAAATATGGACATAACATATATATATATATATATATATATAAAATCTTAAAAACATGAACTCCTAATTTGAATGTTAAATTATTATAATATCCCTAATTTAGGTTGTGACTTTTTCGATGAGTTGTGACTTTTTTCAAAGGGTTGTGATTTTTCGATGAGTTGTGACTTTTCCAAAGAGTTGTGATTTTTTCAATAAGTTGTGACTTTTCCAAAGGGTTGTGACTTCTTGGAAAGGTCATGACTTTTCAGATAAGACACAGAAAACGCTTGTTCATACTACCCTTTGTTGACTATAAATAGAGGGATTTCCTCTCATTTTTCAACCACAATTTTTTTTAATCTTCTACTCTTCTTCTTGCATTTTAAAAAATTTGGTGTGATTTATTGTTGTTGAGTGAGTTCGAAGTTTAGCGGAATATGAGGTACCACTATTCTGATGAAGTAAATTGTTCTATGCTAAGAGGGCATATTCTTTAACCTCGAGTACTTGAGCAAAATAATTCTGATGGTATAATAATTATTTTTTTGCTTAGTATGTAATGTTCCAATATATGAAGTTAACATGACGTAGTCTAAATTCATTTGTTTTTTTGTTAACAATTTTTAATTTTAATTTTAATTTTTTCGGTAAAAAAAAAAAAAAACCTTTCTCAGTTAACTATGAACAGTCAGATATCTATCTTTGATTTATGTACACAATCAATCGAGAAGTCAAATATGAGAGCCAACAAAAAAAACGACATCTATTATGTTATAACTTATAAAATAAAAACTAATATACAAAAATAGTTAAAATAAAATAAAATGTAGTTGTTCTCCACATGTTCATATGACATCTGAACAGATTAAGTGGAATACACGTGCAAAGCACATCTGGTTAGATGACAAGAAAAATACACAATAAATATCGTTTATTAGATAATATTAGTGAAATACAACTAATTATATGATTGAATCTCATCAAATTGAAATAAATATATACATTATTGCATTTAACTAATAATTTTTTTTATTTACCATCTTCATAGGTTTGTGTGAATAAGATATATATATATATATATGATGATCCATATTAAACATTCACAAAAGAATCTGCAATATTATTTTGTGCAAAAGGCAAGGAATCCAACATAATTAATTAAAGAGAGCATATACCCTAGGGATAAGTATTGTGCCCTAATGGCATGCCAAGTAAATAGTTGGCAAGTCTCTGTCCTACAAACCAATTAGAAGGAACGTAGTAACTCCTCCTATATACGAAGAGATATATCCTAAACTAAGTTATGATTGCAAAACGTTAGATTCATGGACTTGATTCACCTCCTTAATTGGGAAAAGACAGTTTTTCCTCCAATTAACACACAACCTATATATAGTTTCAAAGACGAGAATGATAATTCTAATAGAGCTAATTCTTTTTGTTTTTCATAAAACAAATTATATATTTTTGTGTTTGTCCATCTGTTATTTATAGCAATCCTTATCATGTTGAATCTTTTCATAAAAATAATAAATAGGGATGGAGAAAGAAAATCACCATGCTTAAGACTCCTTTCTAAAAGGGAAAAAATAACAAGTTCGTATTGAAAACTTGACAATTTTGATACAGAAATCAATCCATTTCAACCATCTCTCACTAAATCTCATTTGCTTGAGGATGTTGAGCATATAATCGAATTGACACGATCATATGTTTTTTCTATACCTTACACATAATACCTAGGTCCTCCCCTTTCAATCTAGAATCCACACATTCACTGGCAATGAATGCAACAAGCATAGACCATAATATGTCTTCCTATTATGAAGAGCCATCATATGATCAATTTATAGACCTCACTCATAAAGCTTATAGGTCTATAATCTCAATGAGGGTAATTGAGGCTTCTTTTCATACACTTAGTAAATGTAAATAATGCCTAGTGCTCCTTCAAAATCTCACAAAAGGATTGGTAAAATAACATTGCAAAATCATCAGGGAAAGGAACCTTGTCACTTGTAAAAAGTCTGATCCTGTTAAGTGTTGAGCTTTCTTCCTCAAATTTCCTCTGTCACAACTCGTGTTCCTCGTTGCTAATTTCTGGAGCCTCCTGTATATTGAAGTTGTGCCTCCAACTTGCAGATTCCTTAACAAGTTGTGATAGAACTCTTGTATGGTAGACTTCATAATTTCATGTTCAATAATGGACTCCCCTCTACTTCTAGTACATCAATAGAATTGAACCTGGCAATTCTATGAAAATATTTTGTTTTTGTCTCCACTTCTCAGCCATTGTATTTTAGACCTGTATCTATATGCCGCCTCTTCATTTTTAGCTACCTCCTCAAATACCATTGCTAGATGTATTTTCTGCAGCATTTCATCCTCTGCAACAAGTGAAGCCTCTGATCTTGAGTAGACTTGAGATCAGACATCAGAGAGATGGTTCAAAATATCCTCCTAATGTGGTCAGAAAGTTACTTTCGCATTGCCAAGATATACAATATTTCTTGATGAGGACTGATGTGTCTGCTAAAGAGGGAGAGAAGGAGCGATGCTTCTTCCAAAGTATCTTCTATCCATTCGTTCAAATTGTCGAGAGAATAAACAAGTACACAAATACATCAACAAAGAAAAGTGAAAGAAGAAACAAGCCTCTGTAATAACAACTAACCAAGCAATTTTCTTTTAGCTGCTCACGGAAGTCCAAACTAAAATTATTGTGATCAAGACACCCAAAAGCTAAGAGAAATCACAACAAACAACTTACAAAAGCTCAAATGCAGATTAAATTGCACCAGACAAAATAACTTGGAGACAAATGACAATACTATTCCTAGAAAAAGAATGAAGGTTCAGTAGTGAACCAAATATACAGGTATAGCTTCAATGTTCAGAATGCGTCTACAGAGAAAACAAGTTTCTACATGAATCTGACATAGAGCACTAATAGTCATCTCAATGGTCATTCAATAACAATTAAAAGAAAACCTACCTGAATTTGTTTGAAGCTTATTATCCTGCCCTCTTACTAAAATAAACTGGTAAATCCCTAGACTGAACTGAACACGCAGAAAATAACATTCAGCTCAGTAAATGTCATCTAACTGACCAGCCATCTCCAAAATGGAAGTGCCAACCAATCCTGACGATGAAAGCCTACTTTTCCCGCAAGGCCAGAACTCATGCACTGCTAATGCAGAAAAGTACAAGAACCCCATTCGTTACAGGTCCATCCTACACTGCCTCCGATCGGTTGACATAACTGAAGGGTTAGGATGTGCACATCTTGACAATAAATGCATTTACAATCATCAGTTTGAATAGGTTCAATATCAATACATTCCCTTAAATACGGGATTTGTCCGGCATATGCTAGCTCCATATTCCTCGTATTCTGCCTTTGTATGGCAAGCCTAACATAAAAAATATCCAAATTGATCATCAAAATGAGATTTTAAATTCCTCTATTTGACCGAATGCATAAACCAGTAAATGCAGGGATCACCTTCATTTTGCAGTAATTAACTACAATCAGATAAAATAGAAACTAGAAGGATTAACATACCGCAAAAAATTCAGGAGTTGAAGCCAGTACAGAACCTCCAAACCAAACTGCATATCTCTGGATAGGATTGCTGACCACATTCACTTCAACTGGTTGTGCCTGAGGTTGAATTCCAGTAGTCAAGCATCCTTTGATATATTGGAGACAATTTATTCGTCTGCTAAAATTCAAGTGAGAAATGGAAGGGGAAAACACTTACTTTGACATTTCCACCTAACCGAGCATCTGATGCAAGAATGCGGTCATCCACTATCTTCTTGAGATCTCGCTGCAATCTTCTATGGAAATCTTTGAACATGGTTGACCCTCCAGATAAAACAATATTCTGAACTTCAACAAGTGCACAATATATCACAGTCACATAGAAAAGTGGGTTCACACATAACTTGAGTTAATTCAAGATACAAGGAACCTTTTTGTTGATCAAGAACTGAATCACTAATGAACAGTTCTATGGAATTCAGCAACAAAATTACCTTATATAAAGCTCTTCTTGTGTCTATTGGTGCAGACTGAATACATTTGTCAATCACCTCAGGTAAAGGGCTCATAAAATCACTATTATAAATCTCAGGACTGAAGAAGACCTGTGAACACAATTCATCCAGACAACTTATGAATAAAGCATCTGAAGCCACCATAAAAAAAAATCCTACTTCAATCCAACTCTGTTGATTATGGTCCACAGCTCCGTTTTCCTTTCTTTTAATTTCTACCATACGGCCACACCCATAGTGGTCGCGAGACTATCGTTCAGCGTGACTCGAGCACCAGACCAATAGGCCAAGTCAAGAGGCTTCCCCTCAAAGTCAAATGAGCATGGATACTATCTTGATTTCTTCAATTAAATTGGGTATTTTCATTGAACAAGAGTAAAGAAAAAAAGATACTCCGTGCAAAAAAAACATAGGGTTTGAGCTAACTTGTCTGAACAATTCGAGAGATTTGGCTGAAACCTAAATTGCTCGGACACAGATGCGGGTTCCCGAGACAGGTGCGGATCTAGAGGTTGGATCCATCATGATCTAAAATTTAAGATTTGGGGGTACGAATCCAGGTATAGATGCAGTGCGGGCATTAGGCTAAAATAATCCAAATTTCTAAAAAGAGAGTTACTGTCTATAATATGAGACATTATGTGGAAAACTTACGACGTATTATGAGGAAAAATATAGATTAAGAGGAGAATCCCAAAAAGAGATATAAGGAAAAGGACTGACATTGAAATTTCTATATGCAAGGTACTACATTTTCTTTGACCCATCTTGTAGGCTAACAACTAACAACTAACAACCACATTGAAATCAAAACTATATAGCTCAAGAGATTGAGAAACTTGAAGCTAGAGGATAAACCAGACCTCAGGACCAAGAAATCGCTCATAGCCAACATCACATGAATAAGGTGCTCCTGTCTTTGGTTTTGTACCTCTCCAGTGCTTGATGTACTTCCCTGGCTCTTTATCATGCTTATTGAACTCCTGAAATCATTTGACAATAAGGACCTATTACAAGCAAAAATCAGTTGTAACCTCCAGGCGGGCTCCAGCCTCAGATGCAAACAAGGATTGTGAGTTTAAATCATGGCATGATTTGCTTGCCCTAATTCACAGAAATGTCGAACAGATAAGACAAATTTGAGAACTGGATGGAAGAACAAGAGGAACTGGATGGAAGAACAAGAGGAACTGGATGGATTATCAGAAAGAACTTCAAACTTTTTTTTTTATGACCATGGTGTCCAGCCCAGCTTAATCTACTCTTTCAACTTATTCCTTTTTACTCCTTTTTTATAGTCTCATACAAATAGCTAATACCTTCACAATGTCAGAACAAGTGTAGCAATGCATTTCCTTCACTTTTCGTGCTATTTCAAAGGAATCTTCTGCTGGAATATGTTCTCCCCTTTCCTGCATTTGAATAATCAAAATAAGTTGTTATCTTTTGAAGCTTGATCAAACAATGAGATACCATCTTAGAAACTCGAAGATAGACCTCAAACACCCAACATGCTCATATCTGAGTTGTGGCTAGGGGTGGTCATAAATCACCGAAAACCGCAAAAAATACAGAGCCTAACCATGAATTTCGGTGTTATCGAGCCGAACCAGGAATTTCGGTAGTTCGGTAAGCATAAATCACTGGAAACTGAAAATTACCAAGCCTAACCGGGAATTTCGGTATTATCGAGCTGAACAAGGAATTTCGGTATCCAGTAATACGATAACCAGTATCGTTTTTAGGAGAAAATTTCAAAATTTTGGTGGTCAGTTTTGGTACCCGGTTCCAGGCAGCCGGTATTCGGTACTACCAACTTGTAATTCTGTTTCTTGGTTTCAGTTATCTGCTTCGCTGGTTCAAGCAGATGCTATTTTTGTTGGTTTTAGTTTTTTACATGCCAAGTCAGCAATGTGATTGTATGTAGGAACATGACCAACTCTTTTTGAGAAATCATCACGTGCTCCGTAGAAGTCTCAATTTCAACAATTTTGTCCTCTTCAATTTTGCGTTAGAGATAATTGCAATACCATAAAAATTTGGTTCGATTCGGTATTTCGGTATTTATGCCTAGCCCTACACACTGTGCTATGCAACTCAGTTATGAGAAAGTAGTTCAGAAAAATCCACCATACTAGGCAAATGAAATATGAAAAGTAGTCGGAGAGATGCACGGTGCTACGCAAATCAGTTATGAAAAAAAAAGTAGTCACCTAAAGGATGGCACAATCCTACACAAATTAAATATGAAAAAGTAGTGTCACCAAAAAGATGGCACGGTGCTATACAAATTCGATATGAGAAAGTAGTCATCGAAATGATGACATGGTGCTACATAAATTAAATATAAAAAAGTAATCACCAGAAAGATGGCACAGAGCTACAGAAATACCGACGGATATGGGGTTGACACAAAACAGCCCTAGAAAGTCACCAAAAATTGACGCACGGCGACTTGTCTGACTGAGTTTTCTTTTCTTGAAAATGGGGTTCATGCATATATCATTGACCCTACTTTTGTTAACATAATCACTGGCAAGACGGGCGGCATAGATGTGTAATAGCCACCCGCCAGCAGTGGAAGCTTTTGATTCTCTACCAAGTTCGTAGAGGCCCTAATACCATGTGAGAAATATTGGAGAATATTATTAAATTGTTGTCTACATTATTACACTGACTTTATTTATAAACGGCGGAATGACCTGGGAGACCTCTGTACTTGGCTCCGTTTGTCATATAGACCCTTCTACTCCCGACTTTGCCAACTGAACCCTCGAACCCACTGAAACACAACATTTTAAATCCTTTGGGCTTCGCATGCACTTCAAACACACAATAAAAATAACACTTCATCATCCACGTCAGATTTTTAATGACACGTCATTTATTTTTATGTTATTTTAAAATTTTCAATTTCTTTTTCACTATGTTTCTCCCTCACTATCACTATCCTTGACTACCTCCCTCCATTTTTTACACCAAAAACACCATTGCAATCTTACATCCTTACCTGAAACATTGCCTTAAATAACTATAATCTGTCGTTCTTCTCCAAATTTTCATCGGTCACAACTTTCTGTCATATTTTTTTGACCAACGTCTCCGTCCACCACTTGAACCACCATGAATCCGTTTCCTCCATTATTGCCAACGAACCACACTAAAGTATCTAAATATTCTCTAACACTGACGAACCACACTAAAATATCTTAATATGCTCTAACATCTTCATACAATTTTACACCATACACTTCACCTAATTTCACAAAGACATACAACAATCACTCTTCACTCTCCAAAACCACAGAATCTGTTACTTCACCACCTGCAAATTACCCCTCCCCCGTTTTCTCAATAGCTTCTCTCCATACAATTTTATCTCACAAACACCGAAACAATTACATCTGAAAAAGGATTTCTGAAAGAGAGAGAAATGGGAATTGGGTTGGGGAAGAATGGGTGGGGGAAGAACGGGTGGGTAGTGAGAGAAAAGAAATTGGGGAAAAAAAAACAAAGAGGGTGACAAATTTTACATTTATTTATTTATTTTGTTTTTTTTTAATTCATTTTTTCTTTTTCTTTTAATTGTTTTTAGTCCAAAATTTTATGTCTACGCTCCTTTAACGCGTAAAATCACGTGTTTGTCACAGCTTAACTATTAAGTTGCCATGTAGACTAGGTCAATGGTCAGAGGGGTTTAAAATGTTCTATTTCAGTGGGTTCGAGGGTTCAATTGGCAAAGACGTGAGTAGAAGGGTTTATGTGACAAACAGAGCCAAGTACAGGGGTCTCCCAGGTCATTCCGCCTTTATAAACACTAGTCACTACAACAATCCTTTACCAAGTAGGATATTATTTACTATTCCTATTTCTATGACCATTCTTATTCCTATTTGTATTCCTATTCTAAATAGGATTGTATATACATATTCATATTCTAACAATAGCATTAGCAAATCCCTTATTAAAAAATAAAAACATTTTCTATTTTATAAGGAAAAAAAATTATCGTTATCTAAATGAAAAATGACGGGTTACTACGATCTTATACTTATGACCTATATTATAGGTTAAAAAGTACATGAGATTTAGCTACTTCAATTAATAAACGACAATCAGAAGAAAAAAATTACTTCCCACTTTTTTATCAGTTGAGAGATTTTAAAAGAAAAGAAACAAGGAAAGGGTTCTTTAAAATTAATATTTTTATTAGGATAGGAATGTGTTTAAAAGCAAAAAAAAAATATTATCAAGAAAAGGGCATTTTTGACCCAATTAAGTAACAATAGGGAGGTACCTTCAAGGATATCAAATAAAAAAGTACGAGAAGGGCATTTTTGACCCAATTAAGTAACAATAGGGAGGTACCTTCAGGGATATCAGATAAAAAAGTAACAATAGAGGCATTTTTGGGTCAAACTATTAATGGGGGCATTTTTAGACCAAGTTATTCAAGGAGAGCATTTTTGTTTAATTTTTGCATAATTAAAGGACATTTTTTACCCTTGTCCATAAGAAAATAGTAACACAAAAATAACAGTGTTGGATAATGTGTGAGATAAAGATTAATACTATAATGCATCAATTCGATTTTCCAGTAAAGAATTGCACGGCGGATCCAAGATTTGAAGGTTCCGCGGGTGCCACTGTCTTTAATATAAACATAGTGATGGACATCAAATTAGGGCGTACATTCAGCCAATTCGATCCATTTTGGGCTAATCCAGGTCGATTTACAAGATTTTTAGTACATAAATAAATATACGATTATCTAACCAAAATGAGTTTTATACAATTCAAACAAATTCTATTGAACAAAGATGAGAAAAATATGAACGAAAAACCAAATTTTTTGAATAGGAGGCAATTACAACCCTCCAATTCAAACATAATGTACTTAATTCATGATAACTAACAAATTGTAACTTATAATGAGTTCTATCTAAAAAAAAAAAAGAAAAAAAAAAGAGCCAAAGCAGTTTCTATAAGAGATCTCATCAACTTTAAGTAAAGACAAATATTTTCATTACAGAAATTCACAAATTATCTAATACAAAACATTAATAAATGAAATTAATTTGCGAACAAAAACAAAAACACTTTAAAGTTGCGAAAAGAAATTAATAAACTAGCACAAAACCATCCTTGCCCCTGTTGCTTTCATTTAAAAGATAAAGAAATGAAATGATTGAAACTAGGTATTGCTATTATTAGCATACTCATTTGAACCAGAGGCTTGTGTGCTAAAGGTTATATATACAACCTATTCCTACGTCTTTATTTTCATCTCCTGGACAGTTGGAACTCCATGGGATTTATAATACCAATAACATTGAGACACAAAATTCAGGACATCACAATCCTATGTTATTCATTCGACCCCGATAGATCAGCAACAGTCAAGGGAAAATAGTGAACATGCATAGTCTACTCAACCATTTTTATGGAAATGTTGTACTGAAGTCATAGAGAAACAAGAACTACATACCTTCATAAGCTGCTGAACAAAGAGAGTAACATCATTCCCAGAAACGGGAATTGACTTAATGCTGCTCCCAATAACATAACCCTCAGCAACAGGTACAACATGGGTAGCACCATCTCCAATATCCACTACGACTCCAGTCATCTCACACTAATGTCAAATTGTTAGACCACAATTAAGTTCAGTTTCTGGAATAATGGAATGCAAGAAACCTATGATCATAAAGAAGAGAACGGATACACAGGATATTATGTCAAGCAACTAACGAACATGCAAAGTTACTGCTCTAATGATACTGTGTCTATCGTAGATGTTCTAGATTCTTTATAGCTAGACAAGGAAGACACTAAAGCTCTATTGTAAACATGGTTTCAGTACTACCCAAGTACTGTTTTGATCCCTGATATAATACAAAGTTACTGATTTCAAAAAACAAAAAAAAACTAACGAACATACTAAAGGTTGACATGCAACCCAGTACTCTCTGAATAGCTCAATGTTCATAATCCCATTTTCCACTAGAAAAGAAAAGAATGAAGATATTAGGTTGGAACAGACTCCTTGGCCATTATTTTCCTTGACATGACAAAGATACCAGTTCATGTCATTGAGAAAAGACATAAAAGCCATTCTGTTTGACATACTGGGGAGTGCATACAGGAAGTAGATGAACTTAAACGAGAACGACTCTTTCAGTATGAGGATATTGATGATTAATGGTGCCCTTACAATCAGAATGCTAGCTTAGGGGTGTGTTTGGTATGAAGGAAAATGTTTTCCATGGAAAATGTTTTCCTGGAAAACAAGTAGATTTTTGACTTTTTTTCTCATGTTTGGTTGGTGAGGAGAAAATATTTTCCGGAAAAGATTTTGTGTTTGGTTTTTGAATGAAAAATATTTTTGAGAAATATCTTTTATTTTTACTAGAGTAGAAAATAATTTTTGAAATTGAAAATATTTTT